>LOJH01005845.1:12210-22604 GCA_001685095.1 Ellobius talpinus | reverse complement strand
CCATCCCTGGGCTGGTGGTCCTGGGTTCTCTAAGAAAGCAGGCTGAACAAGCCAGGGGAAACCAGTAGATAAGTAGCTCCCCTCCATGGCCTCTGCATCAGCTCCTGCCTCGAGGTTCCTGCTCTATTTGAGTTCCTGTCCTGACTTCCTTCAGTGATGAACAGCAATGTGGAAGTGTAAGCCGAATAAACCCTTCCTCTCCAAGTTGCTTTTCTGCAGCAGCAGAAACCCTGACACAGACACTCTCCCCCTCATTTTTGGAGACGTGGTTTCTCACCGACCCTGGAACTCACCAGTTTGCCTAGACTGGCTATCAGTATTGTCTTATCTTTGTCTCCCCAGTTCTAGGATTGGATGTATGCTGCCACACACAGCCTTTTACGTAGGTGTGGGGGGTGTGAATCTAGTTCCTCCTGCTCGTGCGACAGGCACTGTACCGACTGCGGGGTCTCCTCAGCCCATAGCTGGTTCTGTCTGTTGCATGTGACTGCTTTCTCAGCCCAGGCTGGGCTCGTGGATTTTAGGGACAGTTGACATTGCACCCTTTAGTGGATGGCCAAGGGCTCAGGGGAGGCCTCTGATGCTCTGCTTTGGGTGTTCCTCTTCTGGGGGAGCTTGATTCACACTATCCACACCCATGCTTCTAGTTCATGAGCTCCATAGACATGGGCAGAGGCCAAGCTGTGTACAGAGGAACAACCCTCAAGCTGACCCCGATCTTGTCTGTGAGCTCCAGTCCTGGTGCCTGAAGGAGGGCATCCAAAGGAGACCAGTCCCTGTGGAGGGAGTCTGACTCACACAGAAAGAAAAGCCCAACTCTTCTGTCCCCTCAGAGTTGAAGAAGATGAAGAGCTCACTTGCTTCTGTTTATGGACCTCGTGCAAAGGAGATATAAGGTGATTCCCAATTCGCATTGTGAGGTGTGATGGATCCTCTTAGTTGCCTGGATTAGATATCACCGAGGAAATGACCACAGGCGTGTTTGTGAGGGTGTCTCCAGAGAGAGTTAGCTGAGGAGGGAGCAATCACCTTGAATGTGGGTAGCACTCTCCCATGGGTTGGGGTCCTATGATGAATAAAAAGGAGAAAACTAGTGGGCACCAGCATTCAGCTCTCTCTGGGCTTCGTGATCCACCAAGATGTGAGCAAGTTCCTGCCACTACAGTTTAGAGTCCTTCCTGCACTGTGACTGCCTGGGCACAGTGGGCTCTGTCCTATGAACAAAGGGACAAAATTACCCTTTCCGTCTTGGCTGGTTTCTTGTCAGATATTTGGTCATAGCAAAAAGAAAAGCAAGTAACACTACTGGTTTGTAGCTTGGAAGCTTAGTTAATGTTGACACTTTGGTTCTTCTGCCACAGAAGGGCTTGTGACCCCCACTCCGGGAAACTATTTTGAAGTAGCCGTGATGTGCCTCTCTGAGGCAGAGGCTCAGTGTGGAAGAGTTCTGCTGTGCCTTTCATTCTCAAGGGTGAATTCTGTTTTCAGTGCTCTAGGCTCAAACATGTTGGATCAGACTTCAGGGAATCTGTAGGAATGAAGGATACGTGGATTTGAGGTCATCCTGTCTCTTGTATGTATCCATGTAGCTCTTGAGTTCCACATAACCCTTGGGGTTCTGACAGAAAAAAGGAGGACTCAGGGGGTCCCAGAAGACAACTTCTTCTCTGGAGGCTACAGTTTCTTAGGACTATGAGATGGTCTGCAATGCCCCTGCATGTGTGCTCTTCTGCAGATGTGCTTTAGCCTTGCAGGTGTGCCTTTCTGCAGATGTGCCTTAGCCTCACAGGTGTGCCCTTCTGCAGATGTGCCTTAGCCTTCCAGATGTGTCCTTCTGCAGGTTTGCCCGGTCTCTTCAGATGTGCTTAATAAGCCTCATGCCAGGAGCATCTGC
This sequence comes from Ellobius talpinus, assembly GCA_001685095.1. Classification (NCBI taxonomy): domain Eukaryota; kingdom Metazoa; phylum Chordata; class Mammalia; order Rodentia; family Cricetidae; genus Ellobius; species Ellobius talpinus. Next base: position 20,710 of record LOJH01005845.1, on the reverse strand, counting down.
TGTCCTCAGATTCCCAACTAGAGAAAGCATGAGTTCTGGGGAAGTTCAGCTAGCACACTCAATTCTCCCCTGTCACAGAAGGTAGGGCAGCCTCTAGGGCCACAAGGTGCTTTTCCAAGAAAATACTCCAGAGGGGAAGACTGTGCAAAACCAGGGTGGGATCCTGGGAAACAAATCCATAGATTGTTTTTTTTTCTGCTAAATACAAATTGTCAATTTTTACCCCCACAGACAGAGTTCATAACCCATGTTTTTTTCTAGGTTTCTTTCAGCTAGTTGAACCCGATGAGAAGGGCACAGAGTCATGACACACCCAACCATGCCATTCAAGAACACACTTGTGTGCACACAGCACAGACGCACACACAGAGCCCACTTGGAAACATCCTCTATGTCTCTTGCTGTAATGTGGCTGTCCAGTGGGAACACAGCATATTAAGGTCGTGTAGATATTAGATTTCACCTTGGTTGTTGCTAGTGCTGAGAACCTTTGTGTGTCTACCTGTGTCCTGCCATTGATTAAGCCCCTGACTTTCAGGGTTCTTAAGAGCTCTTAAAATACTGTTCAAACTAGCCATAATTAGCAAGCAGACTGTATGAACACTCACACTCATTCCACATAGATTCCTTGTTGGCACGGAGCAATCCATTACCTGCTTCAATGAACCGTCCCATTGGTAATTTGCAGAGTTCTCACCCCTGGGTGATGGAGTAAGCTGCCCTCTTCCCAGGCACTGGCTACGATTGTTTAAGCCAAATGTATAATGCATGAGAGAAGTTTGTATATCAAACATTCCAGACAAGGTACTTAAATTCTAGACCAACTGATAACATTCACACCGATGGGGCTGGGACAGAGAGGGCTGGGAGGCTGCTTTTGCAGGGCTATTTCACTGAGGTAAAATTCATGCACCACACGGTCCGCTCAAGGAAAGTATACGACTCAATGACTTCAGTGTAATCACAGATTTGTGCGGTCCGCCACTGTGGCCGCCCTATGGAGAAACCCCATACCCGTGGCACTCAGTCCCCATTTCCCACTTCCCACGAGCTTTCTAACACCCAGGAAACTTGCATCCGTCCTCCATGTCTGTAGACTTTCCTCTCTGGAGATGTCACCTAAACAGAGTTGCTAGCATGAGGGTTCTCACGATGGCTTCTTTACTTTTACAGTCATGTACTTAAGTCTCATCAGTAGCATAGCCTGTGTTAGTGGGTTTTTTTTGTTTGCCAAATAATATTCCATCTTATAGAAATTCCCCATATCATTTCACTTATTTGTGAGTTGATAGACATCAGGGCTTTCATGATCGATGTGTTTAGAAAATTATAACTTATGATTCTTCTCAGGTGGATTTGCTGTGAATTATAATAATTGGCTATTATAACTTATGATTCTTCTCAGGTGGATTTGTTGTGAATTATACTAATTGGGTATTATAACTTATGATTCTTCTCAGGTGGATTTGCTGTGAATTATACTAATTGGGTATTATTTTAGAGACTTCCTCACTCTTTTCTAAGATATGGAGCTGTCTCACATGAGGTCATAGTTGTAAGATCCAGCTGATCAAAAGAAAAACTAAAATAAAATGCAGTGCTCTGAATGTAAAACCAAGCAAGCCGTATGTGTGAATACCTGCACATGCATGAGGGAATACACAATCAATCTAATGTTTTTAAGTATGTAAATTTTCCCCCTATTTCTCTAATCTGCTGCCTTCAGGACACTATAAGCTGGACATGGTTCTTGATGGCTTTAATTTTAGGGACATCACTCCTATTCTGTGTCACATGTTATATCAAGCAGTGAGACTGAAATCAAACCAACCAACCACAGACATCAGGATCCGGAGAGATGGCTCAGCAGTTAAAGAGCACTTGCTGCTCTTAGAGAGGATCTGAGCTCAGTTTCCAGCACCTACATCAGACAGCTCACAACTGTTAGGTTAGGTCCACAGCTCCAGGGGACCTAACACTTTCTTCTGGCCTAGTGGATGGTACTGCACTACACAAACCTACACACTGATGTGCAGATCTACCCATAGGTAAGAGCCTGTGGTTAGAAAGGTCATGGGTTCTAGGGAAGAACCTATCCCTATCACTCCACTCCGCTCCACTCCACTGTATGGATGTAGTAGTAAATTGACCGCTGATGACTTATATTATACCTGCAGATTAATGCATCTCACACCTGTCCTCGGAGGAGCTTCCGTTTGCATTAGATGCTAATTAGCATAGAGACCCCACAACTGGCCAAGATCCACAAAAATAAGGGACTGAAGAATGCCCAGCCTAAAATGGAACACACTCTTGCTCCAAAGGATGAGGGGGTCAGTGCAGAAAAGGAGGTAAGAAGGGTGAGGGTTGGAGGCGGAGGAGGACTACAAGGCAACAGTGTCTTCTGGGCACAGCAGGGGAGGGGCTCATATGAATTCACAGTGGCTGTGACAGCACACGCAAGACCCAGGCAGGCCTAAGCCAGATCAAACATAGCTGGAGGAGGGAGGGGATGAAATCCCAGCCCTTGCTGCGGGCTGGAAAGAGAGAGCCAGGTTCTCTCCATGTCTATATCCTTTAGTAGGCTGAGCGCACTTCAGCGGAGGACCACCTATTCAGGCATATACATGGGTGGCCCGTGTTGGGATAAAAAAAGGCACAAAGTCTGGTGGATGGAGAAGGGAGATGGCATAACAAGGAGAATGTGTGTGTGTGTGTGTGTGTGTGTGTGTGTGTGTGAATATGGTCATCAGAGAACTAATACAAATTTAAAACTTACAGTAAAAATGTGAATAAATTAAATCTTAAAAATCGCCAGGCCTGGATAATAAAGGGAGTGGATTTTAGTGAAATGATCCAGGGGCTTCTTCCTTAGTGGGCTTCACCAACTATTTCTCTCTCCTAAGGATTGCCTTTCCGCCTAGGGCTCAGCCTTTGGTGAGCACAGTAACAAGTCTCTCATAACAGCATAGTTCTTCTTTTGTAGAGATGACTCACCTAGGGCAGCCAGGGCCACTACACAGAGAAACCTCATCTCTTAAACGCCCCCCCAATATATGTATTTCAATTAAAATATGATTCTTTCTTGTATTTTGATGCCTTGAATGAGAACAAGGAAATCTTACAAAATATAGTATAAAAGGCTTGAGAAAACCCTAGAACATTTCCCACTTTGGAAATGCAAGCAAATGATTTACATTTGTAAATCAACATCCTAACTGAGTTCTCTTGCTTTACTAGGGGAAGGGGCAAACCTCTGGGCTTATGAAGGATTCTAAGTGGATAGCACCTAGGGCCAAGCCCTTTGGCTCCTGGATGTTGCTGCAAACTGCAGCATGGCTGTGTAGTCCTGACTGGAGCTGGGCAGCAACAGAGCGTATGTGCACATCTCTTAGAGTGGCTCCGTGTCGTCCTCCCCAGAATAGTGCACACTGGGTGATAGTTAGTGTCAGTGGGTGCTGAGAAAATATCTTTCTATGCTTCTCACTTCCTGAACACAGTCAGAGGCAGATTTGGTGTGTGGCGCGCAGGAAGGGCGACAGCTCCACCGGTGGGCTCTGGCATCCATGTTATTGGGTTAAGTAACTGAAAATCAGAATCAAACAGGGCTTTCTTTCAAACTCTGAGGAAACTGGCTCCCAGAAGCCTGTCAGTGAAGACTGAAGGGCCTTTCTGAAAGATTCCACCACACAAATGCCCTTTTGGCTTTTCATTCATCTAGATTTTTTAGCCCCTTGTTTCTTGTCCCCACCAACTGCATCTCCCTATCTGATCCAATTGCAGGGTCTCTTGCACTGATAAGTGGCCTTATCTTAGCTCCAGGGGTTGTTGCAGTGGTCTGGTGTGGGGGGCGGTTTGTCTCTGTCCCAGGCCGCTCTCCTCTTCCCTCACTTGAGGAAGCTCATCTGCTTCCAGGCCCAATTTCAGCCCCTTTGAAACTTCCTGCTATTCCCCTGGAGGTGACTCACCAGCTTCAGAACTCCCCCAAGATCTTGTCTCTTCTTTTATGGCCCCTACTCTGTTTGTGCACTCTGCCCCTCCCCCAGCACCTTTCAGGAAATCGACTACTCAGGGTAGGAAAAAAAATAAAAAAAAAAATAAGACTGCTGTCATATCCTTGCAGCCTGGAAGACTTAGTCCTGATATGGATAGTGCTCATTACGACTTGTTAAATCCTACTGAGATTATCAGTTTATGCAGCCATGCTCCAGTCATTTTTCCTTTGTGCATTAATTCTTTTTGGCACGTCATAGTAGTGTAGACTTTAGGAACAAAACCAAGCACAGCACAACTTGAAATGGCAGCCTCCTGTTGGGACCTGGGAGCTCTGGGTCCCCTGCCTGGTAAGTGGGAACTGATCCCCATCCAGTAGAAAGCCAGGCCCTGGGGGGAGGGGCTCCCGTTGGTGGCTGGGCCTTAGTCATCCAGGCTTTTGTGTTGCAATGGTTGCACCCGGCTTCGTTCTTTATGACGCTGTTTTTTCACTTTATAGACTTTACCTTCTAGGTAATTATTAGGTCCCTCGTATGTCAGGGTTAACGCAATATGTATGGCTAACATAAGGGAGAAGAGTCTAGAGCCCAGAGGGGCTAATAGCTCAGTCATTGCTGCAGTGGGGGCCTTTGTGGTTATAAGTAGGTACCAAGTGGAAATAGAGCCAGTGGGTGCTTGGTTTTCTCCCTAGGAGTCTCCCAAGGTCCCAGGTAGTGAGTGGGCCTAACACAGCCTCCCAAGGGTCCCTCTTCTCTTTGCTTCAGCTAAGGGGAGTTAGTGATGCAGGTACATGTTTCAGGATTGGTGGCAGCAGTCATGCTAAAGCAGGTTTAAAATGCCTTTGTTTTCTCCTTGAGACAGGATCTCATGTAGCACAGGCTAGCCTGGAACTCACTAGCAGTCAAGGATGACTTTGAATTTGAGATTCTCCTGCTTCTGTCTCTGGAGGGCTGGGGTATTCCAGGCCTTTGCCATTCCTGGCTTAATGTGCTCTCCAGAGGGAGGACCAGACCTGGGGCCTGTGGGTGCTAGGCAAGTGCTCTACCAACAGAGACCCCACAGCCCTAGAGACTCTTTAGTGAGAGCATCAAAGTGTGAGACTGGGGGCAGAACTTGATGGCCTCATGGAAGGGATCTCCAATTTCACCGATCCTGCTGTTAAACTTTTGAGCATGGTACACGTGTGTGAGTGTGTGTGTGAGAGAGTGTGTGTGAGTGAGTGTGTGTATGTGTGTGAGTGTGTATATGTGTGTGAGTGTGTGTGCGCGCGAGAGTGTGAGTGTGTGTGAGTATGTGTGTGAATGTGTGTGAGTGTGCGTGATCGAAGCCTTCCCGTGTCTAGAGGACTCAGTCTTCTTTTTCTACTTCTGAAATTTGGCTGCACCAGATGCTTGCAAATCAGTGCGCCCTCTGCTGGGCAGAGATAGTCTGAGTTTCTGAGAAGGCTGTTAAAAAAAGTCCCTGTAGCTGAACTCAGGGGCTTCATTTTAAGAAGTCTGGATTTCCCTGCAGCTGAACTCAGGGGCTTCATTTTAAGAAGTCTGGATTTCCCTGCAGCTGAACTTATGTCCTCTGGGGTTGGGCGATGCCTTCCGAGAAGGGTGCTGGTCTGGGGGTTGTTTCTGTGCCTAGCACACTCTTCTAGAGCCTTCGTTGTATATTGGATGAATAAGAGTCTTCTAGACTTTATTCGGCATCCTGTGGGCTGAGCTTCTCCAGGGGAGTTTTGTTCTGAGATGGTCATGTGATAACCTCAGCAGCTCCCTGGAGGTGCCATTTTGGCTACTCTCATTGCTCTATGAGGCAGGGCTCTTGATCCTCATTGTACCCATGAGGTCAAGCGGCTGTAGTCCACATGACTGGAAAATGGAAATTGTTTGAAGACAAATTTTGCAGCTCTAAGCCACCTCCACATTACACAGGCCACACACACACACACACACACACACACACACACACACACACATACACACTGAGGCAGAGTGTTAGTAAGAGAATGGCTGACTGATACTGGATGAGGGATTTTTAGTGCCTAGAACACATGGTCCCTGGAGCATTGTCTGCATGCAGACCAATGCTGTGTGACCTGGGGTAAGACCATTAATCTCTCTGTTCTCAGCTTTCTAATAAGAAAAAAGAGGATGACAATTCCGCTCTCATTGGCTTGTAAGATAATGAGGATAAAGCAATTAGTAATATTAGCATTAACTGTTATCTACCTGTTCATTATTAGCCATCAAATCTGTTTGATGGCACCTGAGGTCTAATTGAAGAGAGGCTGACAAGTGAACAAATGCTGGGTGCCCACATCCGAGTACATGTCTTCAGGAAACTCCCAGGCCGGCTTGTCTGTTTGGCCAAAAGAAACAGACATGGCTCAAAATCATTGAACTGAACGGTTCTTATTTTGGAGTTTGTCTGTACTGCCTGCTGTTCTGTGACTGCCACTGATGACGGCAAGTGTGGCCCCCTGAGGTGGATGGGACTTCATGAATGTCCTGGGATTTTAGAAGCATGTGTGGTGAGGAGAGAAAGGTGGGCGAGTGAGACCAGGGATGGGGGCCTCACCTCCAGAGATCTGCCTCACTGAGTCTAAAGACAGTCAATCTGTGGGTCGCTGGTTATGCTCGATTATGGTTGGAGATGGAAGGAGCTATTGCCTTCACGCCAGTGCTCAGCTGGATGTGAGCTGGCAGAGGCCAGGTTGCTCAGATCGCGTGGTCTTGTGGTGTCATAATTGTATCTTACATATGAAATACTCATGTGGGGAGGTTTGCAGACATGAAGTATGTCTCTCGTAGCACCATGGCATCTTCTGATGGCCAGAAGTTGTTTCTGTCTATGTTCTGGTTCCTTGCCCCATGGTTCTTCAGGTAATGCTCCTTATTAGGGGAGTTCAGCATATCAAAATCATGTTAGCAAATAGCTTCAATGGAAAAAAACCCCACAAATCTGAAAAATGTATGTTTTAACCAGAGTAGGGCTTCTCTGGTTGCAGCTGAAAGAAGCCCACATCTAGGCAGTGACAACAGACACTGCCAAAGGTTTTTCTGAGTCTTCTGTGCCCAGGGGGTGAAGGGTGGGCCCTGCCTCAGTTCTGATCTAGCCCAGTAGAGTGTGCACATTTTTATCTATACAGATATGTCATGCATGTTTGTCCTTTTCTACATGGGAGGGCTTTCTAGAGGGACTTACAAACCAAGTTCTATTTCCTCATTTCCTCAACTGTCACACTTCCACACATAGACAGAGACACACATGTGCACACATGTCCTGTTTCAACTCTGAGGCTACCAGCAAGCATGGATTGCCATCATAGAGAAAGTCTTGGAGAAAGCCTGTCTCTGGTATTAACTTCTGTGGTGTGTCACCCAGCACCCCATCAGGCCTCTGGCCTCAAAACTTACTCGGAGACGTGAAGGAGAAGGAATTTTCATTGTACCGTACTTGCTAACAGAGGTTCTAGATTTTGGGAAAACTTTTATATTTGGAAACATTTGTTCAAAATTCAATGTAATAAAAGTGTTAAAAAATAACAGTCAGTTGGAAGATTGGGGGCAAAGAGAAGAAGTATCTGAAAGTGAAGACTTTTCAGATGATTCAAACACTTTTTATTTTTTGGTGGAAAGGGAGTGATAGGATTGGAATACAGGACCTTGCTCCCTTGCTCCCATTGAACGACCAATCAGCCCTGAGCCACAGTCCTTCACACATTGTTTAAGTTGAAAATTTTTACACAGGTTTGAACTTGAACTTATGTGTCTCTTGTTTTTTCTGCTGGTGGCTTCCAGGTTGTCACATAGGGCGTGCTGCCTTACCCAGCATGAACATAGAGCTGGTACTGAACACCCCACTGACAACCACACACTGGCAGGAAGGACGATCTGCACTTAAACAAGGCAAACACATGTCGAGTGACACAAAATGCCCGTGTGCTCTGGCAAATGGGTGTGCAGCACTGACAATTCTGAACTCTGACAAAATTAAGCTGCATGGTCTTCATTTTCTTGACTAGGAGACGGTGTTGATCTGAGCCTTGCTGCCATGGAGCTGGAGGAACACAGGAGAACTGTCTTTGGGCTGGAGCGTGTGTGTGTGTGTGTGTGCGCGCGCGCGCGCGCGTGTGTGCGTGTGTGTGCATATATGTGTGTGTTTGTGTGCGCGCGCGTGTGTGCGTGTGTGTGCATATATGTGTGTGTGCGCGTGTGCGCGCGCGTGTGTGTGTGTGTGTGTGTGTGTGTGTGTGCAGGTGTTAAGCAGAACCAGAGGTCTGCCNTGTGTGTGTGTGTGTGTGTGTGTGTGTGTGCGCGCGCGCGCGCGTGTGTGCGTGTGTGTGCATATATGTGTGTGTGTGCGCGCGCGCGTGTGCGTGTGTGCGCATATGTGTGTGTTTGTGCGCGCGCGCGTGTGTGCGTGTGTGTGCATATATGTGTGTGCGCGCGTGTGCGCGCGCGTGTGTGTGTGTGTGTGTGTGTGTGCAGGTGTTAAGCAGAACCAGAGGTCTGCC
>LOJH01005844.1:18796-34927 GCA_001685095.1 Ellobius talpinus | reverse complement strand
TGTGTGTGTGCGTGCATGTGTGTATATGTGTGTGCATGTGTGTATGTGTGTGCATGCATGTGTGTGTATATGTGTGGGCATGTGTGTGTGCATGCATGTGTGTATGCATGAATGTGAGTATATGTGTGTGTGCTTGCATGTGTGTATGTGTGTGCACACATGTGTGTATGTATGTAGGAGAGAGCAGTGTGTGGAAGACAGAGGACAGTTTGTAGATGCTGGTCCTCCTTCCGTCACTTGGGTCCTGGGATTGAACTCAGGCTGTCGGGTTTGGGCGGCAGGCATCTTTACCCACTGAGCTATCTTGCTGGCCTTAGTTCAGTAATTCTAAAATGTCTCTAAAGACAGAAAAATGAGATGAAACTGAGGGGGAAACACACAAGAAAGCAAACCACTGTCAAAGCTAGAAGATATTATAATAAAGATACTAGTTCTGTCAAACTGATCGTTCTATACTCTGACCTTAACCCGCAGGAATAAGGGTCTGGCATGGCAAGGCGTCGCGTGGGAGGATGGGAATGAAGGAGACAAAAGCAATGGATCAGGAGTCTTGTATAAGCTGATGATTTACGCCAAGCTGGTTTATTGAGAAGGACAGCGTCATATATACTAGTTGCGGGGAGCTCTCACAGACACAGCTGCCCAGGACTAATAATTACAGCCCTTCAGGGGAGAAAGCCAGGTTCCCAGGAACTGAAACCTTAACTCTTTTGAAATGCAGGGCCCATCCCAAGGCCAGCCCTTGGCAGAGCCGCTCCTGGACAAAGACACAGAGCTGAGGTTCCCTTTGTCCTCTTATGAGGGCCCCGAGAAAGTCTAAGGCCAGGCTGACTCCTACCACACTCCTGTATCCGCCCAGAATTCCCTCCTTTGGATAAAACATCCTTTCAGTTCACATGGAACAACCACCAAACAGCAAAACACAGAAATATATGCTTGTGATAAGTAACTCATTTCCTGTTTGAGTAGCTCATTAGAGGCCCAGCAAAGCCAGCCTGCATATTCCTGAGGGTCCCAGCTTCAGAACCGTGACAAAAATAAGTCTTGTTTTGTTTTATGTGGGACAGGGTCTCACTCTGTAGCCTAGACTGCCCTAGAACACACTATATAGTCAAAGATGCCCTGGAACTCCTGGTAATCCACCTGCCTCAGCCTCTTGAGTTCTGGGATTACAGGTACAAGTCACCAAACCCAAAGAAGTAAATGTCCTTTTATTCCCCATTAAGGATCCAGACTGTTGTATTTGTTTTAGCTACAGAAAATTAACTGTGATGATTTATGTTTTATACTGTCTATAAAAACAAAATGGATCATATGCCAAAATGTAAAACCTGAAGCTAGCAGGTGTCAAGAATTCAGCATAAGAGCAAAAATCTTCATGATTTTGAGTTAGGTAATTTTTTATTACAATACAATAAGCATCTATAAAAGTAAAATGTATAAATTGAACCTCATCAAAATTTAAAGCACTTTTTCTGATAATGTCTTGGAAAATAGAGACAGAACAGGGGAAGATTCTTTTTCAGGTGTATAGATAATTTCTACAGAACTTGTAAATGTCATGGGGAGAGGACACAGCAATGACAGAAACCAGTTCAAATAGTTGCCCAGTCTGGACAGCTGATCCTTATTTTATCAACAGACTAGACAGTGATGTCTAGAGGTCCGACTCGGGAGTTAGCTAATAATCGCATACAATCAAATGGCCACAAGCATTTATCAAATGACATAAGACATCTTGCTCAGGAACCTGACACATGTACGTCGGTCACCTGTCTCCTCACATCATCTCCAGTGACAACTGCTCTTTCCAAGTTTGTCTCAGCCTTCTTGGAGGGTTTGTGAAGAACAGGGTGGCTGCCGCAGCGCGTGCCTGTCATATTAGAGCTTTGTATTCTCTCCGAGTTTAACTGTCATTCATGTTCTATGACCTCTTTCTCTTTCTGCCATGATACACTCCCACCTCAGAGAGAACCATCAGGTATGTGGCCGGCCGTGACGGTCAGGTGTGGCTGGTTGTGATGGTCAGGTGCGTGGGTGGTTGTGATAGCATGAATGAAGCTGCCCCATGGGCTCACTGGGAGTGGCACTATTAGGAGGTGTGGCCTTGTTGGAGGAAGTGTGTCACTGGGGATGGGCTTTGAGGTTTCAGCAGCTCAAGCCAGACCCAATGTTGCTTTCTCTCCCTGCTGCCTGCTGATCCCGATGTAGAACCCTAGCTCCCTCTCCAGTACCATGTCTGCCTGTGTGCCGCCATGCTTCTCACCATGACAGTAGGCGAGAACTCTGAACTGTTAGCCATCCCCAGGTGTGTGCTTTCCTCTGTACGAGTTGCTGTGGTCATGGTGTCTCTTCACAGCAATAAAGCCCTAATACACCAGTAATAAACTAGACAAAGATATAAGTGTATATCCTAAAAGGTATCTGTGGGTTACTAATGAAATGACCAATTTTAGTTTTTAACAATACCCTGGATTTTTAAAAATAATCCTCTAGAGAAGATAGGTCCAGGCAATTAATTACCATTTTTAATTACAATTTTATTTTGGGGGCAGTTCACATGCATACCACAGCAAGCATATGGAAGTCAGAGAAGGACTTGTAGGAGGAGTCGGTTCTCCCTTCCCACCCTTTAGGTCCTGGGGCTCAAACTCAGGGTGCCAGGCTTGCCAGGAAGTGTTTCTCTGCTGAGTTCTTGTCAGCCTTCAGGTCAGTCCCTGGAGGGGACATCCAGGAATGCTAGAAGCGACAAGCTTGTAATGATAACCCAGGCGTTCTTAGCTCCTTAAGGTAAATTATCCTTTCTGGGAATGTGACCAAAGCTTTGGATCTTTTCCCTGGGTGGGAAAAAATTGTTTTGGTAGCTTCTGGAGTGCCCCAAAGTCCTGAGTCTCTGCCCAGACACCGACCAAAGACCATTGACATAATCCAGCACCTAGTAACAGGCCATGGTAGACCATGTGGGTAATGACAGCGGGGCATCAGATGGTATCTGCAGATGCTATTAAATGCCATGCTGGACTGCGCCTATGAACTGACCAAAGACCTGTTGTGTCAGGGATTGCAGATAATGTGTGAAGCCTTTGCTCTGTGCTTGTGGTCTGCCCTATCCTCCTGGCCTTTCCCTGAATTCAGTCTCCCCCCGCCCCAGGCAGGCTGGCCTCAAAGCCCTCCTGCCTCTGCACCACCAACACACCAGGCACTCTGTGGACATATAATTAAAGTTCCCTTCTTCCTAGGCCTCCATGCCTTCAGTGGCTCAGCTTGCCCATTTATATCCAGCCGGGTGCCACAACTACCCCTCCCCTTTCATAAACTCCGTTCTAGCCATCCTCACCCAGTGTGCAGAAATCCTGCCTCAAAGCATCCTGAGCGGTTGCATCAGTGAGAGCAGCTTGCCCCACCCATCTCCAGCCTCTCCTGTTAAGCACACTGGTGTCTTGGACACTCTACCCTGTGATGTCAGTCCTCTTTGGCACACAGATAAGAGCGGTATAACTGCATTCATTGGTATTTTCACTCTCCAAAACGACAAGTTCCACATTGAGAATCTCCTTAAAATTATCAGACATCCTACCATTTCCTGTAATTTATGAGAAGTTTCTGTAAATTTGAGAATACCTTGATTTCTTCCCCTGATCCCACTTTGGTCCTTTTTCTTTTTCAATATACTGTCAACAATTAACTCACTCATTTTCTAAATGGCTGTATCCCTCCCCCTAGTGGATGAGAGTATTAGAAATAAAGTCTCTTCCAATACTGTAGGATTCTGAAACTGTCCTTAATAAAAGTAAATGGAATGCTCTATATCAAGACTATCGATGATTCAAAACATCTCCTGTCTCTCTTTCTCTCTCCTCCCTCACCCTCCTCCTTGCCCTCTCCCCTCTCTCTTCTTCCCTCCCTTTATCGTTCCCACCTCTGTTGTTGCTCCTTAGCCTGCTGTTGATCCTATAACTCATTCTCAGGAAGAGACCATTCCCTAGCAAAGACGCCTGTTCAGTGCCGGAAAAAGGGTAGTCAGCAGAGGCCCCTGGAGTCTCCGCAGCTCACCAGGCAGAGTGCCTGACATAGTCTTGTCAGAGCTTCTGTTTCACCCCAACTCCAGGACACTGTCATGCAAAGACACACCTGGAACCTCAGATGATCCATGTTGCCAGAGAGGGAAACACTACACTGCCTTCCTGGAAATTATCTCCAAGTTCTGGTGACTGAACCATAGTTTACATTGTTCTCCCAGACAACTGGAACCACCTTCTTCCCACAAAGCTTCACACTGACTGGTGTTCACCTAGAGAGATAATAACCGTGCCAACCAATCTAAGATGCATCGCTTAGCTCATGAAGTCTGATATCCCCTTGACTAGAGGAAATTGTGATGACCTATATAGCACACTTGTTAAGTTATCTTCTTGGAAAATGTCTTTTCACACACAGAGCCAGTGCAGTCTCTACAAAATGAAGAACAGCCCACGCTCCAGAGCTTAAAAAGAAATGTGCCTGTTGCTCTATCCAGTAATCTGAGTTGATCCCCAGACCTTTGTGTTGGAAGGAGAGCTCCTACTCCACAAGCACTCACTCCCACATGCTCTCTGCGGCATGCACACACACATGCACATCCATGCATCCAAGCATACACACAAGCATGAGCACAATAAATATAAATGTTTAAAACTGTGTTGGGGGATTGGAGAAATGAATCAGTGTGGCTAAGTGCACTTGCTGTTCTTTTGGAGGACCTGAGCTCAGATCCCAGCACTCACATTGAGCAGCTCTCAACAACCTGCAACTCCTGTTCCAGGAGATCCTACACCTTATTCTAGTCTCTACGGGTACCTGCACGCATGTGGCATACACACACACACACATACACACACATGCACATAAATAAAATAAACCTTGAAAAAACAATGCTATGATACTTTTAAGAATTTTCTTTTTGTAATACAGGCTAATCAACTGTTTATTATTTGCAAGTCTACATCAAATATTGGGCAGTTTTAACAGTCATGTTATTTACACTACCCCAGTTGAATCTCACAACATACTCAGACCAGTGGGAAAATCTGACTTGTTGAAAACAAACTGAACTTTCCCGTTAGGGCAGTGAAATAAGGGATTTATTACTAGGACAGCTTTTCTCCTGTGATGTGCTAGCTTTTTAACTCCATTTTATTAAATATAGAAGTTAACATTATCCATGTCCTGACCATTTGCTAATCCTTAAACTAATCAATGACTCAAAATTCAGTGGAATGTTTATAGTAATAAATACAGATAATTAGAATGAGGATCCCAGTAGGGGTGAATGCGGGTGACACAGTTACTCAAAAGTTCCCAGTTTGTGGCCAGAACGCTGTTGACGATCATGTGAGAAAATTAAAATGTGAGAACCATCCCAGACATGGACGTCTAGTCTGTACCCTGTAACATCATCCTTCCCATGGTAACTGATTCTTTCGGGAGACTTTGAAAGAACACCAGCTTTAAACACAAAGGAATGTACGTCAACAGTAGCGTTTCAAACACAATGGCAAGAGAATGGTCCGGTTTTCAAAGCAGAGCCAAGGGCCCTTCAAATCAAAGGGCACAGCCACTGCACCCAAGGGAGCCTGGGAGCCCAGACACAGCTCGGTACACACAAGTACCCACCGCACTCTGTTGGTTCTGTTTACTAGAGGATTTCCGCACAAATAAAGACCGCCAAAGGCCTGACTGCCAAAACGATGTAAATATGTGCAGCCAGGCCTTGAAGATGGAGATCTGATGGGCAAACCTTTTTTTTTCACTTGACTTCTTTACCAAGTTGCCACAAAGAGGGAGCAATGAGGATAGACTTCTTTTAAAAAAAATTGTTTATCTAATTTATTACTGGTGTGTGTGTGCATGCATGTGTGCGTGGTGGGGGGGCGGGACGAGAGACTGGAGCAGCACAAGCAGAGGAAAACTTGGTGCAGTCTGTTTGAAGGACACTAGCCCCCTCTAACTGTGGCTCTGGCTGGCCTCACCCTTTTTCCCATACCCTCTGCCTCGCCAAGAACCATTAGATTACATTTCTAAAGCTAGACACCAAGAGTTAATTCCAGGACAGCAAGGGCTGTTACACAGAGAAACCCTGCCTCGAAAAATAAAACAAAACAAAAAAGTCAGCCCAAAGAGTCCTTTGTCCTCCCTCCAAATCTTCTTTGGCCCTTCCTTCGCCTGAGGCTGACTACCAAGGTCCAGCAATCAAAAGCTCCCTTTGATTCACCTAATTAACATGCCCAATTAAAATGAAACACCCATATGTCTTTATAAACTGCCATTTGCCTGCAGGCCACGTCTGTCTCTCTGCCCAGAGGTGGTCCTTCGCAAATACCCTGCCCCTTTCCTCTGTCCCCTTTCCCTTCTCCTTCTCCCATATCTCCTTCCTATTCCTTCACCACCACATCCTAGCCACAGACACACACACACACACACACACACACACACACACACCTTGTGCTCTTAAAATTACACCTGCAGTCAGGCGGTGATGGCGCACGCCTCTAATCCCAGCCCTGGGAAGGCAGAGGCAGGCGGATCTCTGTGGGTTCGAGGCCAGCCTGGTCTACAAGAGTTAATTCCAGGACAGCAAGGGCTGTTACACAGAGAAACCCTGCCTCAAAAAAACAAAACAAAACAAAAAAGTTTTGGTCCTCCCTCCAAATCTTCAAACTGCTGACCCCCAAAGCAGCTGCGCTGTCGCTGTGGCCGCTCAGAGGCAAGCCTCCGCCCTGGGTTTTTCAGATTAGGTACTGGCTTGTATCAGAAGAAGGGACAGACAACTAGCAGGAAGGGAAACTCAGAGCCGAGTGAGGGCAGGAGGGAGGGACCGACTGTCACAGGGCAGGGAAAGAAGGTAGGAAGGAAGCTTTGGGAGCACGTCCTGAACACTCGCTTGCAGTGTGAGAATTACGTGCAGAGACAGAGGTGTGGTGCGTGAGAGCCTAGGTGTCATCTTCTGAATTTTGGTGTGTACAAAATGCTCTTAAGTTTCTTGGAGACGGGTGTGCGCAGGGTACAGGTGGCCGCCCTTTCCCGATAGTCAGTTAGTGTCCCCAGGACGCAGAGGCACTGCAGCCCTGGAGTCCAACTGGCCATCACCCAGGCAGGACCCCGCCTCCCCGCACCCCCACTGCGTCAGGCTGAACTCGCGATAGAGCGCGCCCCCTGCTGGTCACCCGCGCTGTACACCCGGCGCGGAAAGAGGCCCCCAGCACCGGTCCCAGGAGCTCAAGGATTTCAGCTGCATCCCTCTCAGGGAAACGTGGGCGATCCGAGGCTCTTCTTGGTCTCTGGAGTTACAGCAAGGCAATTTGTAACTGCATAAAGATTCCCAGATTCAGCGTCTGAGTAGGAAAATCCACCAAAGCAGAAATGGAGTCCAAATTCTCGCCCAAATTCTGCCTAGGCCAGCCAGGACCACAAAGAGCCCTGTTTTCTTGTAGTCATTAATACCACGGGAGTGCGAAGAATAAAAAGGAGTCCCTCTACACATGGGCGCGCGCTCTTCTGTAGGAACTGAGAGGACCACAGAAGAAATTTCCCCCAGAGGTTCCAGATCCCAAGTAAAGATCTCCTATCCCAAATAAAGACAGAAGGAAGAAAGCCAACTCGGCATATGCGAGACACACGCACTCACACATACACATATACTCACACACACGCACTCACACATCACACACGCACTCACACACACATACACACTCACACACACTTTCCCCTAAGAAATTGACACCTAATTTTAATTTTGTTCTTTGTTCGCACTTTATAACGTGAGTAATACAAAAAGGATTTCTTCAGAAACGTTTTGGTTTGGTTTGGTTCGGTTTGGTTTGGTTTTCCTGTTTGTTTGCTTGCTTTTGTTTTTGGTCCTGGTTGGTGACTCTTCTGTGCTGACCTTGGGGGAGAAACAGTTTAAATTAGAAGTGATAAAATTCTCTAATAAAAATCGGGAACAAGTGAGCCTTTGCACATCTTCGCAAATGACTTCCGATGTATATGAATGACCTGACCAGAGCCATGACAAATACAATAGCTGTCAAACACAGCTGAGTTACCATTGCACACCAGAAATTAACTGCATCGCCTTCTTTTATAATTAAATAGGTTATTATGCAATGTGTCAAGCATTTTAAACTTTCAGATTCCTTAAAGCAATCTTATAGGTGGGTATTATTATCTGAACTTACAGTTGAGGGACCTGAAATGTGTGTCTCAAGACCACACAGACAGAAATTAACCTACAGAGCTGACACCGAGAGCCGGGCAGCCTCACTAGTGTCTCTGCTCTTGGCCAGCACACTACCCTGCTCCCAAACGTGGCTATGATTTGCTTTAAGTGTCTCAGCAACCTGGAGAGTGGGTGCCGCTCACTTCATTGTGAAGACAATGAAACCAGGATAGAGGTTGTCCCACGGAGCTCTTAAGTGAAGCTGTCAAAATTCTGACCTTTCACTACACAGAGAGAAGAGGGGGTGGGGGATGGAGCTTCCCTGGTTTTTAGCTTGCTGACATGCGCCCCATGCATTTGAAGGAAGTGTGCTGCCAGGGCTCTACAGTCCAGTCCTTCTGTATCTTTTATTTGGAGACCAGACCTCATTAAGGTATTTGGTCTGGCTTTAAACTCAGGCAGTCCATGAATGTATGTCCTTCCCCCAACAGTCTCCCGTGTAGCTGGAATTACAGGCCTGAGGGCCAGCTCTTTCTAACCTTCAAACACGGAGCTTCAAGGTCAGTCCCCCGCATTGTCCTTCCTTGGCTCCTGAGTAACCCTCCCCTTGCTGCGCTCCTCTGGCTGTGCTTAGTCAGGCCACCAGACTAAGGCTCATTTGGCCCACAGCTAGGATTACTCGTCCCTAAAGCACTGCTCAGCCTAGACAGGACGCGTTGGGAAGGGACAACCAGGGACACCGGTGGCATCGAATCCTCTGTGTGCCTGTTTGGGAATCAGTGCTCCTCTGAGGAGGTGAAGCCTGGCGGGGCCATGGCCACACAGACTGCTCAAGTTCCTTTGGTTTACCGCTGCCTTTTCTATCTCCTGGCTGAGGTGAGGTCCTCTCATC
The DNA here is from genome assembly GCA_001685095.1 of Ellobius talpinus. Lineage (NCBI taxonomy): Eukaryota > Metazoa > Chordata > Mammalia > Rodentia > Cricetidae > Ellobius > Ellobius talpinus. The sequence continues at coordinate 25,841 of LOJH01005844.1, read as the reverse complement.
TGATGGTGCTGGTTTCTGTAGGGTTTTGAGGAGTGGATAGAGATGAAAACAGTTATCAGTGATTTCTATGGGTCAGCATTTTGGCGGGATGGCCCAGTAGGGAGGAGTGAGCATCCTGGCAGGAACAACAGTGTTTTTAAGAGAGACGCTGTGCCCTTCTCTTTGTCTGTCAGACTGCTGAAAGGGTGGGTCTCCAGGAACTGAAATTCCCTCCAAGGATCTCATTCTTATTGGAGGAGGAAGAGGCTGCAACCTTGGTGCCCACCACAGAGCGGATATTGTCTCCCGGAAAGAGATCTCACAACACGGAAACCATGATGGTGGGCCAGACCCAACTTGAATAAGACAGCCTAATGATGTATATTTCTTGCCTTCTCTTTAAATATAAATCTCACGTCAGGACCCCTGGATGTCACTGGACCCCTCCATTGTTCTTCCCATTCAGTCACCAGGTCACCTTTCTCTGAGTTACACTCTTGCCCTTCCTGTTGAGGACTGGTGGCCAAGATTAACCTGTTTAGGCTACCAGGGCCCATAATCTCCGATCCTAACAAACTCTGGTAATGGGTGAATCCCACACAGCATGGGACCTTCCACATTATTTGGCCGCATAGGCACGAAACACTACCGATAAGGGAAGGACGGCAAAGAACTCTGGAAGAAGACAGACCAAAGGGGATGCTCATGTTTAGATGGTGTCATGGTGTCCCTTAGCAACCCATCAGGTGTGTCTGTATCAGTAAACATGAATACTGCTGTCAGCAGCCTTCTGGCATACGAGTGTCCACTTGTTGGGAAGAAATCAATAACCCAGAAGCCAACATAAAAGGGGGAACTTGGGCTTTTTACACACACACACTAACACTAGGGCTGACTCCAAGTGCACAGTGGACCTGTGACTCCACCCACTCTGACACCCAAGTCTCTCCCATGCCTCTACATGTCAAAATTCGGGCTCAAAGTTCTGATTTGAGGGCCCCTCTCAACATTGATTATGGACCCAGCAGGATACCGCTCCATGTCTTCTCCCAGATGAGAAACATGACATCTGTACAAGAATTCAAACACATACAAAAGAATGAGCAGGGGTCATTTATCGAGTCTATAACAATCTCCTAAGCAGTTTGAGTAGGGGAATGTGCCTTTTTGTCTAATGCACCAGAAGGTGGCAGTGTGACATTAAATATCAGAGCTGATTTGTCTGCTGTGGGCCTTCAAAGTTCTTGATGTTCTGGGCACTAACTCTAATAAGCCTATGTAACCTCTGACATCTGGGACAGCACGTGCTAGGAAAATCTGTCTGCAATTCTGTGTGATAGAGTCTTCCATGCAGCTCAGAAATTTGGGTTAGGAGACTCACTTCACAAAACATATTAACAAAACCTTGGCATCCTCCCCACCTCTGACTCCATGGAATGTGAAAATATTGAAAATGACTAGGAATACGAAATGCTGAAAAAGACTAATTTGTTCTGTGTTATGAAATATTATTATTCCTCAGTAGAACTAAAAACCTTCGCATCAGTAGGGTGTAAGGCAAGAACCAGCCATTGTTTCTTTTCTATTTTGCTGTCTTTTGTTTGTTATGCTTATTCTGTATGTTGGAGACTGACCCAGTGGCCTAGTGGGGATGCATGATCCACATATCCTCCATCTATGAGCTGCCCTCCCAGCGCTTATTTTACCTCCTATTTCAGATCCCACTTCTGCCCTTGGGCTCTTTTATGTTCTCAGATCATCTCAGAAGCTGTCCTGATCCCAGCTGTCTCATGGGGTTCTCACGCCAAAGCCCCAGTGATACTAGAGTTAGTAGGGTCAGGGCCTGACCCCAGCACTCCTAACAGGCTGAGCTCTGCCAGCCTTCTTCAACAGAACCAATTAAAGAGCCAGGTAATAGTGAAAAACAAAGATTTATTCAAAAGTGGCCACATTAGGAAGAGGAACACATAAAGAGGTCCAGTGACTTCCACCCCCGACTCCATCTTGGGGAGTCTAAGGTTTAGGACAAGGGGTATGCATAGCTAAAGCCATCCTAGCCAAGGTGTGGTACACTGCAGCCTCAGCATCAGCATCATCGCCTTCAAGGTAGACCAGTACCAATAGGCTGCCTGGTGTAGTGGTTTACTTCCTAACAGGGCAAAAGAGGGGAGGAGAGAAGTCTAAGCTCAACATCGTTCAGGGAGTGGGTGAACTGACTTCTTGGAAGGTCGTGGCCTGTGCCCTACATAGCTGAGTGAGCAGAGCGCAGCAGTGGACAAGACAGACTCCACTAGGAGAGAACAGGCGAAGGTCAGCCGACTCCTTTGCTGTCCAGGCGAATTCTAACAACCCGCTCAAACCAATCTAGGTTGGTGCTGGCACTTGGCAGAACTCCAAAGCACCATGCTATCAATTCCCTTCTAGAATGTTCACTTAGCTTAATTAGCCTCACACTATTGATGGCAAGCAAATACAGCCCAGAGGCCAGTGTGCAGCCTTCTCCTCTTATAATTTCATACAACAATCCAGGGAAGCAGTAACAGCAACTCTTGGCTGTATTTCCTTGTGTATTGGTTTATTTGGTTATTATTATGGTGGCTTTCTAGGTCTAGATTGGCTGGTCATATGGGCACCAGTCAATATGGAGCTTGTTTGAAAAATGTTACAGTTTTGCGTTGCCCTACTACAAATTAAGCAGATAAAGTCCTTCTCCCTCACAAAGCTTCAGGGAATGGCTCTATCCACTCTGAGGCAGGAAGGCTAGCCAAGGAATAGAAGAGACAGGAGGATGGGTTCGCCCCACCCCCATCCCCACCCTGGCTTCTAGTGTCTTCCTGGCCAACAATAGGAGTTTCATCATAACTAACCAGACCTCCCTGTCCTCACCTTTCCGAGAAACATTGCAAACACAATTGTCAAAGGACCGTGCCTCCCCTGTGACCTGCTCGCAAGTAAGGCTTTCCGCGGTCCATGTCTTCAGTGCTACTGCCAGAGTCCCTCCTCCAGCTACAGCCCAGCAGAATGGGCCACGAAACTCGTCTTTCAAGGATAGAGTTCTGTGCATAAGAAAATAAATATGGCAGCCTGTACTCTACATAATGTCTCAACTGGGTTGTAATTATATCATTCCAAAGCCCCAGATCACACATACAGTCACCACCAAGCGCTCATTGCCTGCCTCTCTTCACATGCAGCGTTCTTGGTACCTAATCACAGCAGACTCACTGAATTCGGTCCACTCCAATTCTGCCCGAAATGCCCGTGTTCTGATGAGGCTCCCTAGGCTGCACTGCTAGGCATGCCAGGCTGTGTTCCCTGCATCTGGTGATGTCCTCAGGGTGCCAGCCATATGGGAGCCTTCTACCTTCTGGGGAACTGTGGGCAGATTCTCCGGGGACAGTTATTTTCCAAGTTGGTATAGATTCCCTTTCCTATCTTTGACCCATCTTAGAAACCACTTAATGCTCAGGCTCTGTGCGCCAAACTGCACTTAATGTGCATCTTTATGTCATAGAAATATCTAATAGTGATGATTCAGTGGCTCTCAGCCTTCCTGATGCTGTGACACTTTCATACAGTACCTCATGGTGGTGACCCCCACCATAAAATTACTTGTGTTGCTGCTTCCTACTGTAATTTTGCTACTGTTATGAATCATAAAGCAAATATCTGTGTTTTCCAGTGGTCTTAGGCGACCCCTGTGATAAGGCAGTTCGACCCCCAAAGGGGTCCCAACCCACAGGTTGAGAAATGCTGGTAGAGCGCGCATCTTACTCACTCAACAGGTGTTTGCTGGGGACAGTGTTTGGAGTGTTTCAGACAAGAGATAAGAACTCCTTCCCTTCAGACAGCTAACAAGAAGTGGGTTCTGATTAATGCATTCTTTCACAATCATAACACTTTGAAAATGTAATGAGATTGTGATATTTCAATCCAGTTTAATAGAGATGATGAACAAGTTACACTACATACATACACACACTTTAATTTTAATATGTATTGTGTGTGTGCACGCACGCGCGCACATGCATAGGTGTGGAGGTCAGAGGCCAACTTGCAAAAGTACAATCTCTCCTTTCCCACTGTAGGTCCCAGAGATAGAACTCAGGGCATCAGGCTTGCTGACAGGCGCCTTCATGCTGTCTTCCTTTATGAAAGGACCTTACTCTGAAGGCCGGCAGTTATTTCCTTGGGCAAGAGACAGGACATTCTCGGAGGGTCTGCTTGTCTGCTGTGTGTTTCTGTGCTGGAGATGGGGTCCAAGTCCTCACACATGCTAAGCACGGGCTCTCCCACTTAGCCTCTCCCTCACCCGTCAGCTCCCCTTGGCATTTTTCTGGAGACAGTAACACATCACTCAAGGCCCATGATAGTAAGGAAGGACTCACTAGTGCGTCTGGATTATTTCCACAGGGTCCCCATTTTGTGTGTTTTATTCTTGCTCCGTCACTAGACTTGTCAAGTTTCTGACAGCCCCTCCAAGTACAGAGAGATAGAAATAGAAATATAGGGGTGTAGATATGTGCGGCCTGCAGGTGACGACAGTGAGCAGCCACCAGCTTCTCCACTAACCCCAACACAAACCCAGCAAAGGCTGCCTCCTCAGTGGGCTTTCCTCCCCACTCAGCCTAGGACAGCAGCTCTGGAGTCTCTGTTTCCTCAACTTTTGTCCCCAGAGTTTCTCAGTAGTTGATGTTATATGATATTTGCTTTATTGCCTCTTTTTAGCTTTTCTAAACTATCACACACACCCACACATCAATTGTTTATGTGTGAGTCCCACAAGACACATGTGGAGATCAGACAATTATTCGGAATTTGGTTCAATTTATTCGGAAGTTGGTTCTCTTCTTCTACCCCGCTGTTTCTGAGAACTGAACTCAGCTCTTCAGGTAGGACAGCAGGTGCCCTCATCTGATGAGCAATTAGGCAGCCCTTTATTGCCTCATTCCTTCCTCTCAAATGTCACCTGACAACAGGGTCTTCATCTTGTTCATATCAAACTGGGCCTGGAAAATGGTGCTCGGTGTAGATGTGAGGATGACGGCCGCTTGGGGTGAATAACTATAACCAAACTGAAGGGCACAGGAGCATTTTAAAGGCCTATCTTAAGGATAATTTTATATCATTTCTCATCAGAGTTAGAGGCAGCAGTGGCTACGTTAACCTTCAGTTCATGCGATCCACAGGAACACTCACTTGGGCATGTTCAGGTGTCTGACCCAGTCATGTGGGTGGATGATTAAGCAATGGGTTTCCTGGATCTTGGTCACAAAGTTTCCTGGGCACTGTTTATAGGATGAAACACACTGTTCTAAGTTTGCTTCCTCCTGATTGAGCTCGTCCTAGTTAGTGAACGTTGCAAACAGGCCATGCTCAGGAAACTCTAGCTGCAGTGATTCTGAGCCAAACTGGCTTGCACCCCTGTCTTTCTTGCAAAACTTTCAGCAAATATTTGGGCTTCTGACCTATCTGGTTTTGCAAATGTGATCTGTTTATGAAGTGGAGATCACAGCTCCCGCATACAAGGTAGAGAGAGTAGACACAGCCACCCACCTGGGAAGGTGGCTCGAGTATGTCCTCTTGTGTGATCCCAGGAAGCCAGATGCTTCAAGATGTCAACATGAACCTAGCCTCCCTACATAGATATCACTTTGAAGGGCAAATGCACAATCATAGGAGGGTGGTAAACCTCCCTAGCAGCGAGAACACAAAAAAATCCAATCTTCTGCCTGTTTTATGTGTTCTCGTTCAAGATTGCAGGTTAAAGCAAGCATGGGCATGATGTGAGCATGATGAGCTGTTTCATGGATGCAATCGTATTTTCTATTCTTCTCACCTTCTATTCTTCTTGGGCAGTCTATACTCCACCACGAAAGAAACATAGCTGATGTGTCAGAATGATAGGGATTTTCCCAAAGTAGAGGGCTGCCCATTTTTGCTGCCTCTCTCCCTGCAGGCTCAGAAGACTGCTCTGGAGCACATAGTCTAGTGAGCAGAACTTGATGGTTCTATTCCTCATTTTGTTTGCTCATTCATGTGGCCTAACCTGCATCTCTGGTCCTTCCCCAAGCAAGAGAGCCTTTTCCTTGTGCCCATGTGAGGTTTTCTGTCTTTGATTTAACACAAATCTAAAATTATTTATTTAATGTGTATGAGTGGTTTACCAGCATGTTGGTACGTGCATGATGTCACATCAGAAGAGAGTGGGCATCCCCTAAAACTGGATCTCCAATGGTTGTCAGAAGCAACATAGATACTGGAAACCAAACCTAGTGGCAAGTACTCCTAACATCTGAGCCGGTATTCCAGGACACACACACACAGAGAGACACACCCACAGAGACACACACATGCAAACACATCATACACACGCACATGCACACACACACTGCTCTGCCTTTGATGTAAATATTGATGCTGAAATCACATTGTTCATTTTCACTTTTTATGGACTTTTTTTATTTCATTCACAAAACAAATATTCTGACAACTTTGTTTGCTGCTCTGCCTGGATTTTTTTTAACTATGATGTTAGGTTTGTTTTCAATATACAGTGGGTCATTTTCTTTCTCCTTGACTTGGGAAAATCCTATTCCGGTGAGTGAGGCTATGAATGTAGCTATGCTCTGTAAGTGGGTCACGTGGTACAAAGAGATGCTCTCATGTCAGAAGTGATTCAAGTTTCCTCAGACCCGACGCATGCATCTTCCACTAACCTACCGAGAGGATCCAAATGATCAAGACCTATTGATCTCAGACAGTAAAGTCAGCATTGAGAATGACTTCCATCTAAAGCTGTAGTGAGCACAAGATGAGCATAAAATAATTTAAACATAAGTGTTAGAAAGAAGACTATCGAAGATCATGTTGCCAGCTTTAACCAGAGAAGAAGATATGGAGGAGACGTATAGGAAGAAAGAAGGTAGGTAGAAGGAAGATTAGATAGACAGACAGACAGATGACAGATAGATAGATAATAGAAGGATAGATAGACAGACAGACAGACAGATGACAAATAGATAATAGAAGGATAAATAGATGAACAGACAGACTGATAGACAGA
>LOJH01005844.1:3996-18750 GCA_001685095.1 Ellobius talpinus | reverse complement strand
TAGATAGATAGATAGATAGATAGATAGATAGATAGATAGATAGATGATAGTAGAAATATAGGTTTTAGTGTGATAGATTAACTGTACTTTAGTGCAATCTTTTTATGTACATACACATTTTTAAACCTATAAGTGTTGAACTACACATCTTTCCCCAATAACTCAATAACAAAACAATTTTAAAAAGTCCTATAAGCATTACAAAAACCCAGTTCAATCAGCAAATAACTCTTGCATCTTTGTCTCAGTTTAGATTGAGAAATGCTTCTTGGGGCTGAAGAGAAGACTCAGCAGTCAACAGAGCTTTCTGTGTGAAAATGATCATCAGAGTTCAAATCCCAGCACCCATGCAACAGGCAAACACCGCATACACAGCTGTAACCCCAGCTCAGAGAAGCTTGCAGATAGGAAAACGGCTGAGGCATGCGGGCTCCAGCCTAGCCTAGGAAACGTGAGCCCAAGGTTCTGGGAGAGACTCTCAAAGGAATGGATACAGAATGATAAAAAAAGATATCCTGTGTCCTTTTCTGGCTTTTGCATGTGGGTAGAGGCACACACACTCACACACACACACACAGGAATATACATATATGTGTATGTATATATACACAGCAGGTTCTCTGTGCATAAATTATGGCTTCCAGTTTAGTGTTTTTATGGACTTCTTGAGTGTATCAATGAGTGGGTCTCTGATTTTTGTGCCTTGTCTTGAGTTGTTTTCCTTCTGTTTGTTTTTGTTCAGTTCTGATGTGTTGATTTTTAAAATAATTTATTTTTATTATATGTTCATTGGTGTTTTACCTGCTTGAACATGTGTGTGATGGGGTCAGAAGCCCTGGAACTGGAGTTGCAGACAGGTGTGAGCTGCCATGTGGGTGGGGTGCTGGGAATTGAAGCTGGGTCCTCTGGAAGAGCGCCTCAGACGCTGAGGCATCTGTCCAGCCCATTGATTTCTGTTTCACCTTATTGTATTTTATTATCGTCCTTTAGAAGCCTGTTTGTTTTCTAATGAAAGACAGAAAGGGGTGAATGTGGGTGGGAGCAGGTGGGGAAGAACTGGGAGGAGTAGAAGGGGAAACCATAATCAAGATATTGTTGTGCAAGGGGGAAAAATCTATTTTCAATAAAGAAAAAAATCCTTTTTCCACTAAAAAACAAAAAGGAAATGCTTTGTGACCAAGTGCAGAACCATGGTGAAGCTCACAGACAGTGGGTAACATGCGTTTGTGTCCCTGGGTTAAATCCCCAACCTGGCATATTGGCTATGCCAAATACCCCTCTTATGAGGCTCCTCATGCTTAAGTTCAGATCTACCTTGTAGGCTCATTCTAAGCTCTAAACAGCAGGACACACAAATGGAAACCCCTGAGCTGTGGTGTGGCATTAGCATGAAGAAGGTACTCCAAACTGGGGGCTTTTATCAGAATTTTAAGCTAATATCAGGTTATCAGGACAGGGTGTCTTTGTTGGTAAACTGATTCTATGAGTCAAGTTCAGCAGACACCTTTTGGAGTGAAACTGAGCAGACAGGGACTCAGAAAAAGTCACTAGTGTATGGGATGCCTGTTCATAGCTTTCCACATGCTCAAGTCAGAACACAACTGGGTGACAGATTCTTGGATGATTCTTGCTGTCACAAACAAGCCTGTGCCTTCTGAATCGTTGTAAGTTATTATTTTGGCTTACGTGAAACATCTAATGTTTTCTCTACAAACAAACATAAAGTAGAGGAAATTCTAGTTCAGATTTCCCTAGGAATTCATTAATCATTTATCATTTATCCAGGAAAAGGGTGGCCCAAACACGGAGGGGAGCAGTTAGTTAAATATAATTAACCAAAGTGTTATCAAGGAATGCAAGACCAATGTAGGTCACTAGATCTGGGGCTTGAAACTAGCAAAATGTCAATCTTTCCTTTTTCTATTATGTTTCTGATAATACATTTTTTATTCTAATCTAGTTAAAAAGAACAAAGGTGCTTTGATTTAGGGCCCAAAGGGTTGCCTCACTGTCAAATGCACTTGCTGCTCTTGCAGAGGATCCGCATTCTGTTCCTAGCCACATGGTGGCTCACAGCTGTCCATAACTAGCTTCAGGGAATTCTTCTGGCCTTTCCCAGTACCTGGCACACACAGGGTACAATGTGATTGTGCAAACCGGCACTCATACACATGGAATAAACATCAGTAAATATTTTTTAAAAATTATTGGATAAGATACAGTTTTTTAAAATCTTCAGTTGATCAGTTTTACCTGTGTTGTACTCATAGAATTTTATGAGATTGGGAGCCTAATACTTAACCTGTACCAATGACTGTGGCCTGAAATTCAAGTCAGTGTGTTCCACTCTTTGTCGCAAAGACCCATCTACAGGTGGCTCTGACACCGTCACACGCCTTCTTGTGAGGCATCAGTAGGCTTCTCAGCACTCTGTCTGTGAGGGGTATCTCTTGTCTGTGGAATCTTCTAGATGGCAGTTAGTCACACAGGTTATTTCTAGAAGAGAACGTTCTATAGTTGCAGCAAAGCTCATTTTTATGAATACAGATTACCAATAAGAATTCCTATTAAAACTACAGAAATAAAGAACTGTTTATACAAGTTGCCTAAAACACCCTGTACACTGTAAGCCTTGAAAACACAAGGTACTTTATCAAATCAATGTACTCAATGCACCATCCACTGAGTTCCAGTGAGATTGCTAAGAGTAAGTAGAAGTATTATTTCTGTTCTACTAACCCAAGTTATAAATACAGGGAGACTAGGGGACACATAATTAGTAAGGCCTAGAGATGGGATCCCAACACAGGCACATGGACTCCAGCCTCCTTAGCAACTACAGGTGTTATATTTTCCACCTGGGCTCCCTACTCGGTAAAATCAATGTTTTAGTCGTCCTTTTCCAATCAAACCAGAAAAGTCATCGTACGCTGAGAGGAAGGTCCTGAGTTGAATATTCAGTAGCTAAGACAATAATCTTAGTAACAGTCAAGAAGCAACTATTAGCCCAGCAAATTAATCACTGCAAATGGCCGACCCTGTGCATTTTGATTAGATAATATGTACATTTTTCAAAATTGTAAAGGCATAGAATAAAGTATTCCAGAAAAACGAAGCCTTTCTCCCAATCTTGCCCAACACGGCTCTGTTCCTTACCGCAGAGATAGCAGTGGGAACCACCAGTGTGTTCTCCAGAAAACATGGATGCCTCTGGGTTATTTATGCATTCTAACACCATTTTCTCCAAAAAAATGCAAATGCTGTCGTCCTTTCATCCTTCATTTAAAAGCAGATGAGGTGCCTCATTTACATTTGCAACTCGAATTCAAGAGTTCTGGAAGTGCTAACATTGAGCTCCAGCACCTGAAGGCATTCAGTAGTTAGGGGTTAGCTCTTGCTCCCTCTGCTAGGTGCTGTAGCCAAATGCTAAGTTTCTACTGGTAGGTTATACAATGCAAGGTTCTTGTAAGTCCTGCAAATGCAGAGAGCTGGATCCAGTGCTTTGGAAGGATGCTGTGTTAGAGGGGACCAACCTCCAGGAAGCAGGACTTCTCTGGCTTATTGGGACTTTTTTTTTGAAAACCAGATTCTTCAATTTTTTTTTGAAAAAATATTTTTTTGAATTTTTTTCAGTAGTTCCTATGAATTTTGGCAAACCAGGCCCCTCCCCTCCAAAAGAGTAGGCAATCAGGAAGGCATCATCAGAACCAGGACTGCCTGTGGCACTGAAGAGGATGCTAGGAGGGACCTTCAGGAAAGACTCGGGGATGCACAAGGTAAAAAGCAGCAAGTCTATGCAGCAACGGTGTGGTTTGTGTTCACCGTGACCAGAGATTGGGTCACCAAGGGTCTTTAAGTCTAGGCGGCAATGGTGTGGTTTGTGTTCACCGTGACTGGAGATGGGGTTACCAAGGGTCTTTAAGCTGCCGAATTGGCACAGTCAGATCTCCTCTGTGAGAAGATGGCAAATGCCTCATGGCAAGAAGTGACTGAAGTGGACAGGGAGCCAATCAGGAAAAAGAAATGGCCACATTTTTGGTTAGACAAGTTCACTTTGTTCAAATGACTTCTGACTAATTACAGAGCCCAAACATTTGTTTTTTATGTCAAAGCAGACGCGGCTTTGTGAAAACTTCAAGTCAAATATCAAAACGTTAGTGCATCTTTCAGATTAGATGCCTTTCTCCCAGTCACATAGCTCGCAACAGTTTGCAGCAAGCTCAGTGTCCCAAGAGGAGACACACATTTAGTGATAGTGCCACAGCTGCTTGCCATTGTCAAAGAGAGGTCACAGTGCCTTTCCCCCCACAAAGACCTTCTCAGAGTCTCTTTCTGTCCCTGCTCCTTCGGTGTGGCTTCTAATGAGGAAGTGGGAGGTGGGTTTCTCTGACTCCAGGCTTTCCCTCCAGGAACTGGATGGGGCTTTAAGTCAAACCAGTGAACCCATAGCCCCTTCCCCTTTGCAGCAGACAGGGGTCAGTCTCTCTTCCAGCTCTCAGACAAGTTGAGAGCAAAACTAAATGAGACTTGACCTGAAAGAAAAGGACCGCACAGATGGACAGGAGCCCATTTCCAGCATGATCCATTCGTAGGAATACAGAAGTGGGGCATGGAGGAAGGAAAAGTCACCTCCTGTGATAGTCACAGGTTAAAAATGATAGTGTCACCTCATCCCTGGACTCAGATAGGTTTTTGGTAATGCCTGTGGCTTCAGCAAGCCAGACCTCAGAATAGGCCCGGTCTGTAATGGGCGGGTCAGAAGGCTGTGTTTGTTCTCCTGGTGGTGGTGTCCTGGGAGCAGTTGCATCACAGCAGCCTCCTTCCCTCCAGAGCAGCAGCCAATGCTCTGCTGGCTTTTGCAGATGCCTGCAGGTCTGGGGATACAGGTTGGGCTGAGCCCAAAAGGAGGAGCTTACACCTGTGCGCAAAATCTGGAAATCAGGCAGAGCACAGAGGGAACCAGGACGAGCAGAAAGAGCCCACGCTTTCTGGTAAAGAGGCCCCGTGACCAGTTCCAGCCACCCTTAGTCCCGCCCAGACTGGCAACTCACATAAAAGACCTAGGAGAGCCCAAGAAGTCACAGTGCTGGCTGTGAGGGGCTGGGAATGCCAGAACACCTGGACATCATGAATTGGTTCTTGCAGCTCCGGAGTTTCATTCTCTGCTGCACGCTATTACTGTTCTCTCCCACGGGCCTGGCGGTGAGTACCCTTCAAAGGCCATATTGTTTTAAATGCGAAAAAATAAAATAAAATAAATGAGAAACAATCGGCGCTACTAGCAAAATGTTTGTGTTTTTCTCCCACAGTATGTTGCTACCAGAGACAACTGCTGCATCTTAGATGAGAGATTCGTAAGTAGTTTCTTCGTCACCCCCTTTCCTAGAGGAGGATGGGAAAATGAGGCAGTTCTTTCAGATTCCAGTTGACATCTTAAGCTTTAACATTTCTGGATAGGATTTGAGATTCCTCTTCTTGGGGTGTTCAGTCGCCTCCTCATTGACTTGCAGGGTAGTTACTGCCCCACCACCTGCGGCATCGCGGACTTCCTGTCCTCTTACCAAACCGATGTGGACAATGACCTCCAGGCTATGGAGGACATCTTAATCCGTGCCGAAAACAGAACCGCGGAAGCCAAAGAACTGATCAAAGCAATCCAAGTTTACTACAACCCCGACCAACCCCCAAAGCCAAGTGAGAAAGCCCACGGAGGGGTTACCTTCTCTGCTTTGATTTGAGCTATTTGCTTAAGTGGTTTCTGTCTCTGACCCTGTGTCACAGGTATGGTAGAGACTGCCACTCAGAAGTCGAAGAAGATGACAGAAGAAATTATGAAATACGAAGCGCTGATCCTGACACACGAGACAAGTATTCGGTAAGTGTCTGGGTTTTAACTTGCTCTCCAAGGCAGATTAAGACTTTACTTAATTATTCCACATTTCACAGAAAGTGATCTGGGAACTTATCTTTCATTTAAAATATCAAACTGGCATGAACCCAGTGGATCTAGGAACTTTTAGCACAAAATAAGTTGTACCAGCTTGTAATTAAAAAATAATAAATAACCACTTTAGAGAAAGGTTATGGTAGATGTCTCCAAACGCCATCCTGGCCCTGCTTGCCTGAATGGCCCCCATCCCCTTACAAGGTAAAACCAAAAGCATGGGAATTGGGTCGTAGAAATACAATCCTCTTCACAAATATGTCACCAAAGCAGCATTAACCTGCTGTCCGCAACCCCAGAGAACCTACACAACAAAGAGGTCCCTAAGAGCCTGGAGACATGGATCTACAGAGGAAGGAGAAAAAGACAAGATCTCCTGAGTAAATTGGGAGTGTGGGGGTCATGAGAGGGGTTATGGAGGGAGGGGGAGGAAGGGAGAGGAGCAGAGAAGAATGTATAGCTCAATAAAAACAATAAAAAGAAAAGAAATCAGAAAGCAGACAGGAGAAGGGACTTCGCTCCTCTAGCAAATCTTGTCAAAGGTGGAGGAGAAAGGAAACATCTTGCAGGCCCTTGACCACAGCATATGGCCCTGGAGCTGCCGTCTGTCCTCTGTACTCACTCCTAACTTCCCAGGAACTCTGGGCCTTTGGGTGCAGTCTGAACTCCTGCCCTGTTGTCCCCAAAGCTGAGCTCACAGCACCATCGGAAACAGAGCTAGAAAGTAGCTGGGAAGAAGTGGCCTCAAACATATCTCTCCCCTTTCTGCTATCGGAAAGTACTGCTTGTTGCTACAACTGTCATTAAAAATTCCATTAATTTATAAGTCCTTATAGAAAAGGAAAAGGGCAGAAAAGCCTCCTACCGTGACCTTTGTTTATTGACAGGGACTTTGGTGTTTGTGTTCAAAGCTGAGATGGCCTGCCCCCTCCAAATCCCAATGACCCTCCTGCTGAAATGGATTAGGATTTTATTTTTCTTTTCCCAAAAGGTTCAATTTAATTTGACAGTTCGAAATTTTGCAGTTTCCCAAGAGGAGTGCTTGAGAAAATAAAGCAGCATTTCCGACAGAGAAGAATAAAAGTGTGTTCTTCTGAAAGAAGGGCTCACCCTGTTACCGCATGGCTCTGTTTCTAGGTATTTACAAGAAATGTATACTTCAAATAACCAGAAGATCGCAAACCTGAAACAGAAGGTAGCCCAGCTTGAAGCACAGTGCCAGGAACCTTGCAAGGACACTGTGCAGATCCACGACACAACTGGGAAAGGTAGGCAGGAAATTTACCCCGGGATCGGGGTCATCAAAGCAAATAGCCAAGATAAAAGCCATTGTGCACTGCAGAGCAAGTCTGGAAAGCTTCTGGCCTTAATCTTAAATCTAAGGGTTCCAGCTGCCCAGAGTTTTCTTGGGCGCTAATCACTCATTTGGAAGGAATGGTGATACGAAAGCCTAGGGAGGCAGCCAAGACTGTTACCTGGGTCCCAAGCTGCTGCAGCACTAATGTTGGATTTTTCTTCATCAGATTGCCAGGAAATCGCCAACAAGGGTGCCAAAGAAAGCGGGCTTTACTTCATCCGGCCTCTGAAGTCGAAACAGCAGTTCTTAGTGTACTGTGAAATCGATGGATCTGGAAATGGCTGGACAGTGTTGCAGAAGGTAACGGCCTCTTGTGGCATCTATATTAAATAATGTCCATGTTGCTCTGGACATCTCTCTAAGCACCCTGTGAACATTGGCCCACATCACCCTCACTGTAGCCTCTTTGAGGTGAGCCGTATTCTCCCCTGAACTTGTAGAAGAGACGCTGAGGCATGAGACCACCTAAGTAATGAGTAACAGTTAGGATTTGAATCTAGCAGCCTGGCTCTCCTGGGTTTTGATGCAATACCAAGCTGACTCTGCTGTCACATGTTATACGGTCATGGTCCTTTAGTGAAGGCATGGAAGAGACCACTTTCCTCAAGTCAAGAGCTAAGGCTGGCCATCAACAGTAACCAAAGCCTCTCCTCCTTTTTATTTTTATTTTATTTTAGGCATCTGCCTACCTGGTAGCCACTGCAAAATTAGTCTTTTTTTTTAACCTTGTATACTTCCTCTCATGCTTATAGCATCCCCTGCAGGGCTGTTTATTGGGATGTGATTGAGCAGTGCACTATATTACCAAGTATGAATTCTGAAGATGTCTGTGGGCTTTCAGAAAACCAACAACCAAAACAAAAACAAAACTAAAAACAATGAGAAAAAAACACCTCTCCTTAATGTAGGATTAAACATGCAGCAGGCGTGTGTGTATGTGTGTGTATGTATGTGTGTGTATGCATGTGTGTATGTATGTGTGTATGTATGTGTGTGTTTGTGTGTATGTATGTGTGTATATGTGTGTTTGTGTGTGTATGTGTGTGTGTGCAGGTGTGTGATATTTACAGTCCTCAGAGCATCTTTGTCCTATCTGGTAGGCCATGAAATGGAAGCATCTTGCACAGGGTCGGTTAGCTGGCCATGGGCAGAATCATAACCTCCATGTTTTGAATGTTGTTTCTTTACACGCACAAATCACTGGTCCTCTCCTCTTGCCCATGCTGCTGCAACTAGAGGCTTGATGGCAGTGTGGATTTCAAGAAGAACTGGATTCAGTACAAGGAAGGGTTTGGACACCTGTCTCCCACCGGCACCACAGAGTTCTGGCTGGGCAATGAGAAGATTCATCTGATAAGCATGCAATCGACCATCCCCTATGCACTGAGAATCCAGCTCAAAGACTGGAACGGCAGGACCAGGTAGGGTGTAGAAGGGGCTTCAACTTTCTTTTGTAATGTTTTTGCTGCAAATGGGCAGTGGACCAACTGCAAAACAGTCCGACAGATGCAAAAACTGTATCCAGGCTCTTTGCAGGTGGACATTTGCTTCTTGGTCAGCCCAAAGAGCCAGCTAAAGTAGGTCTCCCCCCTCCATATCAATCTGAATGCCCCCCAGAACAATTTATATACTTGGAAACACTCAGAGTGATTGCTAAGGGGTGTTAAATATGAACCAGAAATTGAACATGAAATTAAAGTCAACCAAACCCAAGCATTCAGATTCCCCACTCATTGAATGATTTATTTGTTCTGTCAAACTATGGACTATCTTAAAATCCCGATTCCTGCGGTTATCGCCAATTTCTAGGTGGAAAGATATCTGGAGTTTGGATTCTGAGCACCTAATTTAAGTGGAGAAAATATATACTAACTTCTTTTTATATATGAAATAATGAAACATGTTCCAGTTCCAAACACTTTTTTATATTTTGTTTTTACCCCCAAACTATCAAAGTCAGCAGGCCTTTTCCTATGTGAATATCCTCCATTTCCCAAATGCAAGGTATTAGGGAAGAACTTAGATATTTTCTGGAAATCTCTATTTATTCACGAAGGTTGGTTATTCTCTCTGCTCTGCTATAGCTTCCTTCACAAGTTTTCCCCAGGACATCTCTGTGGCTCTTGTGGCTCTCATTCCGTGTATCACACAGAGTTCAGGGCTTCTGGGATGTTCTAGAAAGTCTTTGTGCCAGTTCCTCATGGCTCTGTGGAAGGCGAGCCTTCAAGTGGTGCTGGTGGATAATGGCACCTGCCTCCTCCCTATCTGGGGCATGTGTTCCCTCACCATAGACTGTCGGGCCTATCATGTGTGTGCACAGTGGTAACTAAAGTTAAATGAAAGAAGAAATAACTAGACATCCCCAGATGTTTCCATCTGATATTACGATCCTGTGACTAAAACCCAAGCATGTGGCTTTTTAGCTTTTCTGGGATTCACCGAAGGCTTTTAGATCCATCCTGGGTAGTGGGATGAGCTCGGAACCATGCATACAGGCGTTGCCTGGATTTGCAGAAACCCTCACTCCATTTGTCTATTCTGGCCTTGTGACTGAAGAGCCACCATCCTCCATTCCATCCTCCCAGCACTGCAGACTACGCCATGTTCAGGGTAGGTCCTGAAACTGACAAATACCGCCTGACCTATGCCTACTTCATCGGTGGAGATGCCGGAGACGCCTTTGACGGCTACGATTTCGGTGATGACCCCAGCGATAAGTTCTTCACATCCCACAATGGCATGCAGTTCAGCACCTGGGACAACGACAACGATAAGTTCGAAGGCAACTGTGCTGAGCAGGATGGGTCCGGTTGGTGGATGAACAAATGTCATGCTGGTCACCTCAATGGAATTTATTACCAAGGTAATTTTTTTCTTCAGTTATGAGTAATGCGTAATGGATGCTTAATGGCCGGGTGATAAAGAGAAGCAGAGAGATGAAGAATTACAATAAATACAATATGGTTTTTTATTTTATAGCTCTTTACTTGAAATCAGAATAGAATAACACTGATTATCCATTGGCATTATCTTAATAATATTAAGCTTCTGCCTACAGTGGTCACCTCTATACTCCCTCCTCCTCCTAGGAGACATCAGTGTTGGCTTATTGTGCTGGAACTCTCATTGTCTGGGTTGGGATTTGGGGCAGCGGTGTCTCCTTTGGACCTACCATGTGTATGTATGATGTAGATGGACTAGCGTAGCCGTATCCGTGCTCGTGGACACGTTACCCTGGCTCAGCTGTCCATGAACCATGTGTCAGATAAAAACGGTGGCCAGTGAACAGATGTCAGGAGCAATGGAATAAGAGGCAAAGAAGTGCTCGTGAGAGCAAAGGCTCATAAAAGCTTCAGTGAGGAGTCAAGCTTGGGGATCGATGGCGGAGGCGATGGTTTCTGTAAGGCCAAAAGGGCTTAGAACACTGATTTCGCCAGCCACCTAGCAGTTCTGAACAGAGAGACCCCAGGGATTCTAAAGGCTCTTTTATAAGAAATTAGAGTACAGCCCTGTCTACCGACGAGAAACTGCACAGTGATGTAGGACAACTTTCTAGAGACCCTTTCTAAAGACCTTAATAGAATCTTTTATTACCCAGATTGTGCTCTCATACAGTGTCAGACCACCTGATCAGGAATTTATGGGCTTACCATAGTGACCTGAGTGCAGATGGATTGCTTCCAATAGCTGAGAGAGAGACAGAGATGGAGATAAAGATGGGGACAGACAGACAGACAGAGAGACCAAGAGATATAGAGACAGACAGGCAGGCAGGCAGGCAGGCAGGCAGGCAGAGGTATTCCAGCCTTGGAAATAATGCATAAACTTCAAGTATGTGTGTGACCACAAAAATGACTTGTTGGTTTTCAGTCAGGAGGAAAGCCTATAAAGGTGACGATGATTCTAGGGATCCTGAGGTGAGGAAGTGCAAGGGGAAAAGACCCATGTCCCTCCAACTCATTGCAGGTGGCACGTACTCAAAGGCATCTACTCCTAATGGCTATGACAATGGCATCATTTGGGCCACGTGGAAAACCCGCTGGTACTCCATGAAGGAGACCACCATGAAGATAATCCCCTTCAACAGACTCTCCATTGGAGAGGGGCAGCAGCACCACCTGGGGGCATCCAAACAGGTCAGCGTGGAGCATGAAGTTGACATTGAGTACCCATAAGTCACCTGCCTACAAGTTCCGAAAAACACATATAGAACTCACTATTAACGTCTGCTGGCCTGTACAAGGTGCCAGTGATTTCCATACTCTTACTCTATTTATTAATTTTAGTTTTAAAATTAAAATTTGAAATTTACTTCTTAAAATGACTCTTAGTCCTAAATGAAAATGAAAATTCACTTTGGACCATATTTCTAACTGACTGGAATCAGATTTATTAAAAATTGTTTATTTGAGGAGACAACATTTTGTTTGACCTTTGCCCTAAGTATTAAAAGTAAAACTACTGCTTTATTTTATGATCAGCTGTAATTATTATTTTTGTTGTTGTTTTTATTGTTTCTTAAGTACTTTAGTGTATACTAATAAAATAAGAGAAAATTTTAGAATTTCACATGTATAATTTTCCCGTATATCTTACCTCTACATAATTCATATTTTGTAGAATATGAATTTTAAACAAAACAGTTATATTTTTTAATATATTTTTTGTTTTATTATATATTCATAGGCTGGAGACGTTTAAAGAACATTTCAAAGCTGATTTGCTTTTTTAAAGACTTTATCCAAGCAAAGAAATATAATATTTTTCTTATGGGACAATGGACCTTCAAAGGCTCACTTCATTTTAAGAGTTAACAGAATCCATGTTGAAAACTCCATTAGCAGTTTTATGCTGGCAATAATTTATCTACATGCATTTCAATAAACGTCATTTTGTTTCCTAAGATGAGACATTTGGTGCCTTTTATTGACCTTGCAAAGCATCACTTTTCCCCAGTTATTGTTAGTTGCTGAGTTTACATGTTACACTACACATAGGATCTGAGCCAACGGGAACGGAAGGGAAACAAGAGCCATGCCTTTTGCTCTCCGAGGGGTACGAGACATCCAGAATATAGAAGCTTATGGTGACAGAGGCAGCAGCCTAAAGTGACAACATTCAACGTAAGAACACAAACAGAAGTCACAGAGTCACAAGCATACAGCAAAGGTACATTGTTGGCCAAACACACTGCTAGCATAAGCTACTGGGGGATTCTCCTACAAGAACCTTAACGCCTATCTCATGTAGAACTGTCATCAGGAGCAAAAGCTGGGGGGACAAACTGCCCATCGTACAGGTAAGCACGAAGGTAAACAGAAGGAGCCGTTTACTCGTTCTAAATGAGGGATAATGAGGTCCTGGAAGTTTGCTTCAGCTGGCACTCGCTTTCAGGGATCAGCTAAGTCTCAGAAACTTGCTCCAGGTTGCTGCACTGAGTGCTTGTTGTCCTAAGAAAAGACTGCCTTGTGCTGATGTCCTCAGCTTTAGCTTTGGATAATTTTACTTTCCACAGTTTCTTTCCAAATTTGCTCATTTCCTGATTCTCTAAACTCCCCATTTAAAAATATTCTGTAGAGATGCCACTACATTGCTTAACTTACTAGAATCAGCTCATATTCATTTTTTGGTTAATTTTGAGTCACAGAAAATGTATTAATTTCAAATTTATGCTTATTGGGTTATTAATATCTCCTGATGAATCCTGAGGGTTACAGTTTCAGAAACAAGGCATGAGAAATACTTCCAGACTCAATTAGAACGCATCTCTGTGAGTAATGAGAAAGTTTAAGCCATTGTCTCAGTAAATCGACAACAGGTGCAGCCTTTAAAGCACAGCGAAGTGCCCGGGGCCTCGTACAGACATGGGGCTTCCCTCCGCTTCTTGGAAACGCCGGTAAATACTGCTCCCCTCTCTCCTTTACTTCTCTGAGCCCTGGAAAGCTTCAAAACAGGAAGGCTAAATGCCAGGTACCAAGGTTCCACCCCTTACCTCTAGAGGGAAGCTTCCAAAAAGGAACTACAGACTTGGGACAGTGTGGTTGGGGTTTTGGTAGCATGCGTGGCATCCTGGGTTCCATCCGCAACAAAAACAAAACAAAACAAAAAGTCTCGGTTCCTTAGCTCCAAGCCATTCGACTGTAAGGAAGATGTCTTGTGTTCATAGGCAAGAAAAATTATTGGCCAAATGCCTTGGCTTAAAACATACCTTTCTCCAGTCCTTCCAGGAGTGTGGGTGTGTTAAAGGGGAGTGGGTACTGAAAAGTTGTAATCAGTCGTGACCCATAGCTTTAATCTTAGCACTTGGGGAGGCTAAGACAAGTGGATCATGAGTTCAAGACCAGCCTAGGCTATAGCACGAAGCACTGTCTCAAAAAAAAGAAAAAGAAAAAGAAAAAAGTCAAGGAAAAAAGGAGTGGGAAACAGAGAAGGAAAAAAGAGGAAGGGGGAAAAAAGGAGGAAGAGGAGGGAGAGAAATGTAAGTATAGACACCACATCGGAGAGCTTCCCAAGACCTTTAATTATTTCACTTTGACTCAAATCAGCATGAATTGAGTACTATTTTTGTAGTAGATACCATGGTTTATCTCCATGGCAAATGTGAAAAACTTATGGGCACATTGAGATCTAGGAGAAAGGTCTAGCTACTAGTTCCTTCTTAGTTTGATGAGGCTTGAGAAGAATTGTAAGTGGAGGCTGTGTGTCTGTACCTGGCCACCCAGTTCCAAATAATCACACAGAAACTACGTTAATTACACAACACTGTTTGGACAATAGCTTATGCATATTCCTAGCTAGCTCTTACATCTTAAATTAACCCATTTCTGTTATTTTTGATTTTACCACGAGGCTCATGGTTTGTTACCTCTTGTTTCTTGGGTAGCTGCATGGTGTCTCCCTGACTCTGCCTACTCTCTATATATCTTTGGATTTTTGGCTTTATTCTGCTAAGTCATTGCCCAAAATAGCTTTATTCATTGTCCAATAAAAGCAACACATATACAGAAGGACATCCCACATCAAAGAATGATGTAGGCTGGCTGTTGGCTCAATGGGTAAAGCACTGGCTGTCTGTATCTCTAGAAGCCAACATGAACCCAGACTCTGTGGTGCAAACCTGGAATCAGGGCTGTGGAGAGGCAGAGGTGCAGCTCAGGACACTCAGGGGCCAGCCAATGTGGAATATAGGACCCTGTTTCAAATAATGTGGGAGGTGAAGACCAGCATCAGAGCACACACACACCACAGCACATACACACCACCTCACTCATATGACCACACACACCACAGCACACACACACTGCCTCACTCATATGACCACAGACACACAGCATACGCACACTGCCTCAGTCATATGACCACACACACACCACAGAACATACACACCACCTCACTCATATGACCACACACACAGCACATGCATACCGCCCTCACTCATATGACCACAGACACA
>LOJH01005843.1:0-21952 GCA_001685095.1 Ellobius talpinus | reverse complement strand
ACAGGCTCCAAAGCTACAGAGAAACCCTGTCTCAAAAAAACCAAAACAAAAAAATATTGTAAAATTGAAAATAGATGCCAAGTCATCTCCACTTCATTTCTGTTAGCTGGGTAGATTGATGAAATTTAATCATTTGGCACACTGTGATTTTGGTAAGATTCTATGATAATCGAATCATCTTAAAGGTGAATCAGCTTATTGAAACTCTGATTCTAAAATACTACAAAGGAGCCAATGAGCCCACTTCATGAAAAGGCATATTATTTTAATGGCTTCCTAAATCAACTAGAATACACATGGCCTTTGAAAAGCTGGCATGAGGTGTGGATAGTCATGGGTGTAAGATGCAAAACCTTAACAGCTGCCATAGTTAGCCTTGGGGGGCATTTGGTAGGGTGACATCAGCACTAATGAACAACATGAAGACAGAATATAGTTTGTCTATGATGAGGTTGGAGAAGGTTATTATTAAATGTGTAGCTCTAGAGATTGGCTCTTAAAAAAGCTCTGGAGTGGTTTTATCTCGACTTTTCTGTATGTATGATGTCTCTCTCTCTTATTGTCTCTTGATTTTACTATCTAAATTAAGTTTGAATAAAGAGCAAAAGCAAAACAAAGCAAATGAATGAATACCAAAGCAGATAAACAATTCTAATCCCTGCTGTGGGGAGCAGTCTGCTGGTGGGCAGATGGTTTGAGGCCTGGCCTTGTGAGAGCCGCTGTGCAAATCCTCCCACATCTGCACACATAGTGAAGTCATTTAGTAGCATGCAGCTGCGGTGGGAGGATTTACACCACACGCATAAAAAAGAATGGCAAGTGTTACATCTTTTCTCTGAAGACTTAGCTGTTCAACTCTTCGCTGGCCAGCCACTTGGAACTGGCCAAGGTAGGACAGAGCAACAGATTATGTGTTCCCTCTGAACATAAACAGCAAGTAAGTCATGGCCTAAAGACACCCACCAGCACGAGAGCTGGCTGAGAAATAGCCATGCCTAGCAAGAATGTTCACAGCTAAAAGAAAATGGAACAGTACTCTCAAACAATAGCAATGCTTGCCCCTGTGTATGGTGTGTATTTTGGTGAAGTGATTTGCTCTTGTATACATAACTGTAGTAACCAGTGCATTGGTTAGATGGTCTGAATTCTTTGGTTTCTTTGTAACTACTCAGTACAATCATTAAATTCCAGAATCCACTTGCACTTACGTTTTGAGCTTTCTCCTTTGCCACATACTAGCAGACCAGCTAGCATCTAGCTAATCTGATTTTTTTTCTTATGAATCGTGAATAAATAAGCAAGACCTTGCTTGGGATGACAGAAATTTTTAGAGTAGATGTGTAAAGTAAATATACTTAACAGAGATTCTTGGGAAGATTGAGCAGGGATAAGGGGGCACACGTTTCCATCTAGGGACACCCAGTGCCATTGGAATTCTAGAGGAAAAAAACAACGCCAGTAGTTGACTGGATTCCATTCTCCCAAATGTGAAGCCATCAAAGGAATGATTTGCTCTCAGTGCACAAACAGGGAGAGCCAGCATCTGTTTTTGAGGAAAAAGTATATAAACATGTGGAAACAGCCTGGTACATACACTCCCTTGCTTCTAGAGTTGCCAGACAAGTAGGGAATCAAGCTTCCAAGACAGAAGCCATTCAAACTGCCTTGGCCAAGGTACTCCCACCAATTCCAGCCTTTCTGATATTTATCGCACCAGGAAAATGGAAGCAAACACAGTTTTGGCTGGAGTCAAACTTGCCAGTTTCCTGGCATAGGATCAATGATTGCTTAGTTGTATGTACCTCTGCATATGAAAATAATCAAAACTTGAGTGGAAAATTTAGGTGGAATGATTTGAAAGTTCAGCTAAACCTTCCATGGAGAGTTCTATCCTTAATGACCATCAAACAAGACTATCAGGATAATATTGTTACTGTATCATATTTTCTAAGCTTCATCTAGGGTTGTTAGATAAAATTCAGTCTGTGAACTTGAAATTTATATATTCATCCTTTATTTTTCCTAATGTCAAGACCACAATGATCATTTTTTCCAACTATGTATGTAGGCAACAGATCACAGTGACTGTGGCTGTGATTCATCAGTAATAGAAGTCACAGATGTTTTTACATCATATTGAAGAAGCTTCAGATATAATCAAGTACCCTTCTCCCCTCACTATTTTAAAATTATGATGATTATTAAATTTGCCATTATTCCTTGTTATACAGTTACTAATAGAAAACGCATATATGGCTGCATTAAAGATCTGGCATTTTAATATTTTAGAAATTATACTTCAATATAATTGGTTTCCTTGGGATTCTGTGTAATCCTGGGTATTTAATTTAAGCTTTTAAAAACATGGCTATTGGAAGGAGTCCACAGGCTCTATTGAATGGAAAGGGTATCAGATGTCAAGAATTCTTAAGAAGGTTTGTAGGGTAACTGGTCTTCCCTGAATGCTGTCCCTTCCCATATATCTTTCCCACATATTGAGGGAAGGCAAGCCTGCCACACCCAGGTTCAGTGGTAACTTTATGAGTGTTTGGAGACAAAGGTGGTTACGGAATATGTTCACCCTTGAAAACAGCTATATCTAGATTGCCAAGGAGGGTGTGGAGAGGTTTATAGAAAGACCTCGTGGAAGTGTGAAATCTTCCGTTTGTAGAAGTGAGCAGATGACCAGGGTCACAGAGTGCATGCCTAAGATAAAACAGAGGCAATGAATCACCAGAGTCCAAAGTTGTAAGCAGGAAGCCTGGGAATCTCTGAGGAGTGTTGATTCTGCTATTCCTGTATCTTCTTGTGTGATCTTGGACAAGTGACACAACCTCTCATGAGCTGACTTTTCCATTTTCTTAGCCCTCTGCTTCATTCAGCTGGCCGTGCAGAAATCCCAAGAGAAGTGGCTTTTGGAAAGAGAAGCAGAAATGAATTTTTTTTAAAAGCCAGGCAGCCAAGGTTTTGCTTCCAGTCTTTGATGATGGCTCCACTCCTAGCTTCAGCCCCTGCTCGTTGTCCAACATTTTAGTTCTGGCTTCACCCTTAGCTCAACTTTAGCAGCCTCACCCTACCTCAGAAAACCGTCGTTCGAGTGAAGGAAGAGATTTCTGGCTTTGTCGTTGTGCTTTCCTTACACCTCTGTTCTCACCAGGTTGTTCACATCCCTCCTAACAACTACTCCCAGACTATTCATTTACACCAGTGTGCACCTCTGCACTTCCAAGCCTGGAAGAGCTACAAACATACAGGGAAAGAGAAGATTTCCTTTCACTTCTCCAGAAATGGATGTCTCCCACTTACCAATGTAAAAGGGTTTTTGAGTATGCATAGTAAAACCCTGTTGCAGAAGCAGAACCACAAGTGTATGGAAAGAATATTCATGAGAATTCCCATGAGTCTGTGGCGTCTGAGTCAAAACAACTTGCCTACTCCTATGGCTTTGGCGTTCACATTTCCAAAGGGAATAGAGTGTGGACAGCCATAAAAGTTGCCAGCAAGGGCAGTGATGGCACAGCCTTTAATCCCAGCACTTGGGAGTCAGAGCCACTGTGACTCTGTGAGTTCAAGGCCATCCTGGTCTACAGAGGGAATTCCAGGAGAACCAGAGCTACAAACAGAAAACACCATTTAAATGAAGAAAGTTGCAAGCAAATAGGATGAAGTTTGGATGGTGGGATTTTAAGCAGCAGAAAGTAGACCAAAAGAAAGCACAAGGAAATGAATGCCCTTCACACAACCTTTGAGCTCCAAAGCATTGCTAATTCCCAATTATGTCTTCTTTTAAAGTTTTCTTGATAAAGCTTCTGATTGAAGCAGCTCTAGATAGCTTTTAAGGAAACGTTGCCATAGCTAATCCACAGAGACTTCTTTAGCTACTCCAAAGTCATGACAGTGACCATATCTGCTCTCCCCATGGATGGAAAAAGGTGAAGTTAGTCATGGAGATTCCTGATATGCCAATATGATGCTTAAATTACAAAAGATCATTTTAATACCTCCTGGGATCTTTGAGGATAAGTTCTTTAGTTATTAACTGAAAATCAAACCTCTCATTCACTGTCCACTTTCAAAACTTGGATTTGAGGTATTTTTCCACTGGAATAATCTCGGTCATGCTGCTTCCCAATGTGAATTTTAACAAGGTTGGCATGGGATTTCTGTAAGCTGAATGCCCAGGCCGTTTACATTTTACTTTCATTTTTTTAGGCATAAAACCATTTTTTTCCATCAAACTAATTTTTATTAATTGGATTTCCATCTGCAGATCAGAGAGGAAAAATGGAGTCCTGGACACTGGTGGTGCAGTCCCTCAGATCATAGTGGGTGGGAGAAATAAGGCCGCTGTTAACACGGGCTTTTAAGACAAACTTCTGTGCCTACCATGGCTGACTGTACCTGCTTTGGATCTACTGGCCTGGGGAGTGATCTGTGTGTTTGTTCATACTTAGCTGTGATTTTTCTCAAGTTAGACTCCAGCCCCATTTTTATGATAGTAAAGATTTGTGTGTGTGTGTGTGTGTGTGTGTGTGTGTGTGTGTTCCTTCAGCTGACCAAACACATCAGACAGTCAGCTAAAGCATTTGCCATTATTTTGTCTGGACATTCTACTCACTAGCAAAAAGGCATAAATCAGCAGGAAAAGAAGGGTGGCTCACACAGCAACTCTGCTGGTATTCAAGTGCTTGCATTGTACCTCCTGTCCTAGGCTATGCCAAAGACAAGCCCAGCTCTTCCCAACTACAGAGTCTTGGCTTAGACGTGGAGCATTTGATGGGTACTTTAACCTGTCGGTTTTGCATCCATTTTGATTCATTTCTTCCTCAGCACATCAAAACAGAAGCTGGCAGGAGTCATAAAATCAAAGACCTGTTTACACCTCTCGGTGTTTTCGTCTGAAATTAAGTTGTGCCAAAGGTAAACTAATTGGAACCATGAAAGCTTTGCCTGAGAAGGAAGTGAAACCAAAGACGTTTTCATCTCCGTTCAGGATCTTGTTTTCTTTCATCAAAGCACCTGCTCTCCATTCTCAAGCATTGCACCAAACACATTGGGATAGGAAGAACTGACAATGGAGAAAAGAGAAGCCATGGACAGCGATTGAAGCTCAATGGCACCAGGAATATCTGCCTTGCACAAAAGTATGTGAACAAACTACAGAAGAAATCTGTTCCCTTCCTTGTAAGAATAGTTGAACAAAACCTGCTGCTGAAGTACATTTAGCTGCAGTGCTGCTGGTGGTCCTCTGAGCAGTTAATGTTCTGACAGTTCCAGAACTTCCCATTTTAATCCTTTTGCTTTAATAAAACTTGTTCAGCAATGATTTTTTTTTATTTTTGCAAAGGGAGAATTTTCTCATTCTTCCTTAAAAAGAAGTTTTTCTAAGGCAGTTATCTCCCCTTCCATCTTTCCTGTTTATAACTAAATAATTAAACTAACTAATTTGGATTTGATTCTTCATTTGAGATATTTCAAACACACACAAATATACATTGAAGTCAATCGATGCAATCATAAACTAATATAATAGATATGGTTCTATATGAACATTATACTAAAATAGATCTTTCAGGAACTTCTGCTTATCTATCACCAGTTTCAATAATCAACATTCTTCCACTGTATTTCGTTTTCTCCTGCAACTCCACTTTTTAAAAGTATTTAAAGCAATTGTCAGAAGTCCTCTTTTTCATTCGTCAACACAATCTTATTGGACTCACCCTCGTACGTACCTGTCACTAGTGGAACAGCCTCCTTTCCAACCACAATCACACCACTGACACTGTACTTTAAGAAGTAATAATGGTGCCTTAAAATCATTTACTCTTCAGTATATGTTGGATTTTCTTTCATTATTCCAGAAGCATCTTTTGACAGATTTGTTTGCATTGGTGTCTACACAAGGGCTGCACCTTGCATTTTGCCAGCATGCCTTTGAGAATTCCATCTACATTACTTGCCCTTTATGTTCCTTTTCCCATGCTATTGAAAGGTAAACTGAGCTGTGCAAAATGTAATTAATATATTGCTGCAAACAACAGTTCGTCAATCAACAACTCTGAATGCTTAGTGGCTTGTGGCCTCCTGATGGTGGACATAAGAGAAGGCTTTTATAAGGCAGTGGTGGAAGAAAAGCAAAGAAAATGTCAGGTGGCTTAAAGTGATAGAGTTGCCTTATTTGATCAAGTCTTCCGGAAGTCCCTGCATTGCATTAGTAGGGGATTTCTGATTAATTAGGCTGGTCCTTCACTTTGCTTTAAATATTTATAAGAAACATTTAAATATTTACAAGAAATAAATATTTACAAGTTGCAGTTCACTTATGCTATGGTTTGCATCGGGGACCCCTCGCCCCCGAAACTCACGTATGAAGGCTTGACCCCCAATACAGTAGCATTCAGAGGTGAGGCATTTGGGAAGTGACTGATTATTAAGAGTTCTGACCCAGTGAATGGGTTTAGCCGTTTATGGATACATAAGCTTAATGGTTTTGGAATGGGAGTGGCTGCATGCAGTTGAGGGCACTCTCCTAGCTTCCTGGCTGCCACAAGGTGAGCAGCTTTCTTCTACCATGTGCTTCTAACAGTGAATTAATTGTACCAGCATAGTATCCAGACCAGCTGGCCACAGACTGAACCCTGAGACAAAAGCCATTTATCTCAAGTATTTTCCACGTAATGCAACTCTGGCTTATCTGCTATGATTCAAGGTAAGGCCACTTACAAGTCTTAAGTTGCTTTTCTTGCTAAAGTATCCTTCATGCATAGTTTTCATTTTTAATTTATCTTGATAATACTGTTTATTTGCAAAGTTAAAGGGGTGGACTGTGATCCTGAAGAACATCCCACACAGCTAACTGTGTTCTCATGAAGTCATTCAAGACACTCATACATCACCTCTGTTTCCAGGGCGCTGGTGATTAGATCTAGGGACGTAACCAGGTGCACACTGGATTTTATGGTGTACTCATCACTTCTGTTACAGAAGGGACAGAATATCTGATTGTCTTTTTTGTAATGATGTTGAGTCTCACCAAGTGGCACTTGAGTGACAGCTTGATTTGTCCTTTATAAAACTACCATCCACTTTTCACATAATGGGTTGAAGTGTTCTGCTTAGTCATAGTCTCAATTCCTGATTTCCTGAGAAATTGATTCTGCATTTATTGTTTGGAATTCTTCTATTTTTTTCTTATTAACTACTTGATTACTCTAAAGTGCATTGTGAACTAAAAAGATAAGGTAAATACATATTTTTCCTCTTTCTGTTTAGTAAGTTCCAGAATTACTTGGAATCCCCTCTCCTTTAACTTTGACAATTGTGTGCATGTGCAAATGCGTGTGTGCATAGGTGTGTGGGCGTGCAAGTGTCCACCTATGCTGAGGACAGAGGGGAACACCAGTGCCCTGTTCTATCATTTCCTGCCTTATTCCTTTAGGACAGGCTCTCTCACTGAACTTGGAACTGGGCTGGAAGACAGAAAGCCCTGCCAACCTGTGTCCACCTCCCACTGTGTTATGAGTACAAGTGCACGTGGCAGGTGCTGGGGATTCACATCCAGGTCCCAGGCTTGCACAGCCAGTGTTCCTACTCACTGCGTTGTCACCCTCACTCTAACTTTCACAACTTTCTAACTTTTTTAAAAGTAGGAACTTTGTGAAATAGCAGTTTTTTTTTAAAGGAGAGGTCATTAACATCCCAAGTTCAATAATTGCTTCATCAGTTCCTGAAAATATTGGTGTCTTGTAGTATAATGTGAGCCTCAATGAAAGTTAGAAATATCACTAAATTATAATATATATGGGAGTTTTGTCATATATAAATGAGGAACTGTGAAAATAAATTAAGATTTCATGGAAATTAGTCTTTATAAAAAAACTGTTTGGGAAATAAAAATACACCCTGTCACCATTCTGACTGAATGTGTTCTTCTGTTAAGATTGTTTAGAGGCAATACCATAAAATATTACATATTTAAATATAAAAAAATTTTGTATTTTAAATTGTTTTCTTAAGATGAACTTAGCAGTTCTCCCTGAATCTTCCTGAAGAAATTTCCCTTCCTCCCTAATCTTTATTGGGAAGAGAAAGATTTACTCTGTAAAAATCAATATGTTGACCTTGTTTGATTCATTTCCACTGAAATGATTTGTCATTTCTCAGAAACGAAGATGAACATGTTTGTGGAGTAGCTAAATGTTTTCAACAATGGAACATCACAAGAACTGGGGCATGGAGTGGTGGGTCTTGATTTTTTTCAAACATTATGCAAAACCAAATTTAAGACAATCATTTTCAATAATCTTGTTAGACTGCCCCAAGGTATAACTTTTCCTACTTAATTAAAAAAAAGTCATAAAAACAGACAAGTGATTCTTGTATGACAGTTTCCAGGATTTCTTTCCACAGTTTTCAAATTTGGTTTTGGATCAGCTGTCTTACAAACCAGGTATATCAACCACACCAACAAGGGGAATGTAACTGATAGACAATGGGGAATATTCTCTGCAGCAATTGTACGGTTTCCTTGACTGCCAACATCTGCTTGCAAACGCCTGCACACATCCCCAGAGTGCTGGGTTTTGTAAACATTGTTTGATGATGACATATTGAAACTTACGAAAGTGTGTCTCTCTATCCACACCCCAAACCCTCTGAAGAACATTTCATAGTTTCAGACTGTGATCAGGAGGCTTTTTGGGAAGTATTTGAGTGTCTTAACACAAAATTAAATAGATATTTTATTAAAAATAAATTCCTGAGCTATGCTTGCATGAAACAAGATGGCCACAAGCCATGAGGTCAGTTTTGAAATAAAATGCTGCAGAAATAGAGGCTGTTTCTTACAATTCTTCTGATAGGAATTGCTGCAAACTAAGAGAGCATATTATTTTGTAGAACTGAGCGTATGAATACCCTTGCCATAAACACATAAGTAGCCTGAAAATCATTTCTTTGACTTCAGTAGAACTGAAGACTCCACAGTACTTGACAGTGTAACATTCCTGGCAGATCTCTTATTAAAGTAACACTCTTTTTAGCAGGATAGAACGCAGAGCTGAACGATGATGAAGGAATCACAATTCTGTAAGAGTGAAGTTTAAACATGAAGTGCACTCCTTCTTTTCTCCTAACTAGCACTTGTAGGACAATCACCAGCAGAGGCTGGGGGATGACAGGAAAGGAAACCTCCCTTGAGCCTGAAAAACCTTTTCTAAGTGAAACACTTGCAAAGCCAGAGGGATTTGTGAGACTGTGCCATGTGCACAAGCAACATGAAATGTAAAATCATAGGTGGACACCCTCTCAAATCAAGTAGCAAAGCAGTGACCCTGCTTTTATGGAAAGGAAGAAACAATGGAGAAAGAATGAGGAGAGAGGAGAAATGCGGACCTGGCATAACAGCATGTGTGCAGCGTGTGTTTATCCTAACCTGTTTCCTGTTCCCTGTGTGCACTTACTGTGCAAGAAGGACATCGCAAGGAAATGGACCCAGCATACGTACACTTGCATATAGGACAAGACTATCAAAGGATGATAGGAAATAAATGGAAGCAATAATGCTTTCCCTGTGCATTATATAATCAACAACCATGCCTCAAAGAATAAGGCTGAGGAACAATGGAGGATGACTCCTAACAGCAACCTTGGACTCCTACATATGTACCCATACACGTATGTGCCCACATACATGCAGATATTCATACAGATGCATGCCACGCATGCACATATGAAAATCAGGAATTTATTTTTACTTTACAAAAGAATTTAAACTCAGTATAGACCAAGGCATTATTTCATCCACTGTTGTTTTACTGTATCCATAATTTATAGCAAGCATTATATAAAAAAATCAAGTACATATGTGATAAAAATGAAGTACACATGAGTCAAAAATGAAACAATATACTTTTCTCTGACATATCATTCAATTAATCCTTATAATTAGAAAAAATTAACTCTTATTGGCCAGGAGAAGTTGGAATGCAGTTTAGGGAATTCTGAAGTGATGTTGGGAGGGGTATATTAATTAAACTACTGAATGTTCATTAGCAAAATGTGTATAAAACAGTGATGCCCAGTCTTCCTTGCATTGACTGCAGACCCAGCCAGTTTTCTGGGCATGCAACCTGTGCGTTTGTACAGGGCCTCATCTTTAGGAGGACCTAGCATCACCATTTTGAGTCTTGCTTATGGATAAGGAGTCTTGGGTTTTTCATTGTTCTGGTCTCTGATAATTCCATGGGCAGTTCCCTTGCAGACAATTTCTGAGACAGATGATTTATCAAGGCTACTGTATGCATGACCAATAGTCTAACGTGAAGACGGTAGCTTATGGATAATTAAATGTGAACTTCTAACCTTTAGAAAAGTCAACAAAGGGAGTACCAAATAGTATTCGCCTGCCTTGTTTCTCTAGATTTTCAGTACCCTCACTCAACAGAATTTGCCTGAGAATGACTGATCACTGTACAGCTACCATTGTTGGCTTTCTAGCTGCGTAGATTCTAATTGAATTCTAAAGTTCCAGTACCATCTTAATCAGGGCAAGTTCTATTTTTATAGCTCTCAAGAATCATTCATCTACTTGACTAAACACTCTCCAAAAATCCTAACTGTACTTGACAGTCACTCGCTGTAAAGCAGAAATCACAGTATTTAGGAGAACTGTAAACTCAGCTCCTTTTTGCAAAATAAAAGCCCCATATACTAGGCATTCACAGTATTTAGGAGAACTGTAAACTCAGCTCCTTTTTGCAAAATAAAAGCCCCATATACTAGGCATTCATAAGTTTCTAAAGTGAAGGCTGTAGAGGGACTCTAATGTAGCACAGACATTTTGGATACACCACCAGCCTAGTATTCTACTTCCTACAATACTGAACATGACTTATGATTTTCTTGAAGTTTACTTCTGACCGGTTGAGGGAGCTGAGCCATGCAATGTGCTCTTTCACTCCAAGTCGACATGTAGTACTTGACCTTACACTTTGCGACAGGTGAGTAAAGATGTACATTCACTTCCCAACCATTGCACTCTAAATGTCTCCAAGGCTTACATGCAAGAAGGCAGGTCATATAATCTTCTATCAGGATGTTTGCTTTTGTTCTTGGGCTTTTGAGAAAGCCATCGGTGAGTTTTGAGTGGTGGGCTGAGATGCTCATAATGAAGTCTGAAGAAATGTTACTTTTGTTATGATGCAGAAAATTAAGCTCTAGGTAGAAACTGGGTAAGGAGACAGGGGAGTTATGGGAAGAGTTCAAGGCAGGACATGGCTGGTGATGATGGCGTGGACAGGGTTGTAACAGTAGAGGTTGAAGAAAAATCCAGCAGACAGAATTCAGTGACAGGTTGAATATGGAATACTAGCAAGAAAGAGTGACCAAAGATGACTTAAAGAGTGAGCAATTAGATGTGTGTAGTTAATCCCAACCCTTGAGTTACTGAGGCAGGAGGATCATGACTTTGAGGCAAGTTTGCGGTACATAGTAAGTTCCAGGCCAGTTTGGGAGGACTACATAGCGAGATCCTGCCTGAGAACAAAGCCAAACAAAACAGTGTTCAATTCTCATGGCTGTCAGACTATGATGAGAACACAGAAAATCATGAAATTATGACTCTAAAACACCTTCTGTGAGTGGTGGCCATTTTTACTGTTGGATAGAGTAAGGGTAAGCGCCACAGCCTGCTTCTATCTTCCAGCTTGGCTAGAAGGATAGGCTTAGGACTGCTTAATTAATGAATTTTTTAAGCCCCTAAATTTTTTTATAAAATAAGACCAGAGAACTTTCGTTATTCTGCTTTCTCATTTCCTGGGTACTGCTTACCGAACCAGTCCTTGAAGGATCCGCCAGAACCCCTTTATCACCACAGCATGCAATGATGCTTTTCTCCAAATCACCAAACATTAGCAGTTGGCTTTGAAACAGGAATTCCTTCTCCAAAGTCCTCTATTTTAACCAGAATAAGCTGCACTTTGGAGCTATTTCTGTCTTAATTTTCTTAGACGGGTACAAGTGCATTAAAAGAAGGACTGGTCGTGTTTTACCTTTAAATTCAGTTGCACACATAAATTTTGGTGGAAAACAGTTTCTAAAAAAATAATAGAAAAGGCCTTTTATTACGAGTTTAAATTGGATTTTTTTCTTCACCAGCAGATCAGAGCTCTGTGTTTCCACCAGGATCCAGCTGTGCAAGTTTTCAACAGCTGGAATTATAATAAGCCTCTGCCTATGAAAATGAACTCATTGCTATTGAATTGTGCTGATGCTCAATACATCCATACTGTACTTCCCCAGGTTTGCAGAGAATTTCATAAAACTGCATAAAAGATTTTCATTCAAAACAAAATTTTAGGCTTTACAGTTATAAAGGCAGAATAACTTTATTTTGTACTCTACCCTTTGATTTTGAAGCTAAGTCTCTAATCAGAGCACACTATACACATTAATATTCATGAGTCACTTAGATAGCCAGTTCTATTTGTTAGCTCCACTAAGAAAAAGATTTAAAACAGTATCTTGGTAGGTGCCAGTATGATATGACACAAGAAAGAAATCATGCAACTTTATCATAGTGGTCACAGTTAGATTTTAATCAGATTGACTATCTTGCCAGGCACTGTTAAATGCCTCCCCCCCATTCTTTAACTCAACATCTAGGAATCGTGGAGAACTACAGGGGCTAGCCACTCACTTACAGTCTCGGGTTATGTGGCTTCAGTCTGATATTAAATATCTTCAAGATAGATCAAATCCTATCCTTTAGGTTGATTTCATTGTGTCTTTAGAGTATGTTTTCTTCCTTTGCATTCAAATTTAATAAGGAAATTTAAAAAATGTAAAGTTTCTGGAAAGCAAAAATGATTTGATCTTAAAAATTTATTGAAAACAGGAAAAGAAGAATGACATATTAATTTTTTGGTCTATGTATTTTGCTGGTTGCAGTCAAACATTTGAGAGAGTCTTGGAAGTGTGAGAGAATTAAATAAAATTTACTAGCTTTTTTTAAATGATCCACTTCTCTGTTAAAATAGGTTTAGTGTGCCTTTTTTATCTCCCTTTGATATGAATTCCAAAAAGACTTAATGGAGTGCCAGCTGACCCAAAATTAAAACAATAAAACCTATGAAATTCAACCTCTAATGTATTTTTAGTGCAAACTGCTCTCTATTTTTCTGCCACAGAAAAATCATAAATAACACAGCTTGATTCTCATCACCTGGGATTGTTCTAATCAGCTCAAACTCCAATAGATTTGGCCCAGATTCAAAGCATCCAATCCCTGGCATGTCACTGAACACCTCTTGAGCGGATCAGTCTCTTGAGAATGTCACAGCTGAATAAATCTCACTGTTGCAAATGCCACTTGAGAAAATCCTTTAAAAGTCTCAGGGAGGTACCACACTGGCTTCCTTGTTCAAGTTTAACCAAAGCTGATTTCCTCAAATAGGTGTCCGTGGGGGGGGGCGTTAATCCCAGACCCCACCTCTAACCACATTTTACCTGTAAATTTCCCCTGTGCATGGTTGTGTAAGTCAGAAAAATATCTTCTTTCCTTTTGTGTGCCTCGACGAACGTACCATCCTGTGATGAGACAGCGGTGTAGGAGATGTGAAGGGAGAAGGTTCTGAGCAATAACCTTATTGGCTGGCTCCATCCCCGAAGGGACATCACAGGAATGGCTTCTGATGTGGAACATTTTGTTCTGGTTCCAGAATCCAGGTGCTACGGGAGCAGAAGAGAGACTCTGCTTAGCTCATTTTATTCTTGCTTCATTAAAATATTACATCTGCTTTGGGTTTTGTGAGGTGAAGTAACACTTAGGTCTTCTTAGAGAAAGGAGGGCCAAGATGCTGAGTTAGAAGGGCAATGCTCACCATTGTGGCATTGCCTCTGATGGTACCTTCCAGAGGTGTGTGGGTTGGGGGTTGCTATGTGAATTCCCTGACATGGAAGCCATTAAGCACAGCTGTACTGGCTTAGATTATGATAATACAGCCAAAAAATTCAGCACCTGCTAAAATTATGGGCTTTGGTATATCAAATAATATCTTGTACTTGGTCCTTGTACAGCCATTTAAAGTAAAAAAAATGTACAAAAATCCATTAATCTGTTGGCAAGAGAATCTAGTTGCGATGTGGAACACATTCTCTTTTCAGAATACTGCATGGTCCTTTGGGAAAACATGCCATCTTCCTCAGTCTCCAGAGTTATTCAGAGATGTAAAAGCTTCACAGCTTGATGGTTTATCATTCTGATCTTTATTTGCTGGGCTTGTTTTATTACCGGATTGGATGCCTTTTTTATGAGTGAAGTGTAAAAGATATGTGAAAGGAACCTAAAAACCCATCCCAAACCAAAATTCAGTATTTTTATAGGTGAATTATTAATTAAATACATGTTTATTGTCAAAAATACAGAAAGAAGCAATTTAAGAAGCCTGTATAGACATTGCTTTAATAGTTGCTTGACAAAACACAGTGTAAACAGCAACTTTCTGAAGGATGTTCAGGGGATAGGATCCATCATGGCAGAGGTCACATGGCATCAGCAGCTAGGGAACAGAGAGTGAACAGGAAGTGGGGGTGAGCTATCAAATGTAAAAGCCCACTCCACAGTGGCCTGCTTCCTCCAGCGAGGCTCCACTTCCTAAGGGTTCCACAACCTTTCAAAAATGTTGTTTGTAGCTTGGGAGCAAATGGACAAACACGTGAGCTTATGGGGAAATTTCCATTCAACCCTCGTGACTAGGGAGAGATAAAAGGGGTGTGGGGTATGGCACAGCTGTAGGTGAACATTTAAAGACGGAAGGTGAAGATACAAGTGATTCAGATGGAAAACGTGAGTGAGGGACCAGTGCAGGAAGATCAGAGATGCTCATGGTTTGGGCAGGCCATATATAATTCCATACTACGACATTTAGAAGATTTGTGTTTTCTTATATAGTAGAATTTGGGGACATGAACACCATAAGGAAACAAAATATCAACCTGCAAGCAAAGCCACAACTCTGGGAAGTTGAGGTTTTAGAAAAAAGTGATACTTCTATTTA
Source organism: Ellobius talpinus (assembly GCA_001685095.1). NCBI lineage: Eukaryota > Metazoa > Chordata > Mammalia > Rodentia > Cricetidae > Ellobius > Ellobius talpinus. Next base: position 6,893 of record LOJH01005843.1, on the reverse strand, counting down.
TTTTTTCCATTTTTACTGAATCTAGAGTCACAGTGACCATCCTACAGAGAAGAGAAACTTGCTATCTCGACAAAAAATCATAACCAGCATGTTTGATTTGAGGAGGCTGCATTTATTTTGATTGAACAACTTTTCATTTTATTTCCGTCTTGTCTTTGATCTGACTTCTGTCGGATCCTTTATTTTTCCCCACAAGAGGCTTTGAATATTACAGGAGGCAGCATCTGTAATTTAAAACAGAGTGGTCTAGTTTGAACTAGCAATTACTGCAGACTACGTTTATGGTCAACGCTCCCTGACTATTGTACCTTTTGTCCCAGCTCAGCCCTTACCGTTCCTTAATGCCATCTCCAGTTCAAGTTAGAGCTATACCTAATGAACATTATTCGTGGATAGTGAGCAGATCTACCAATATATCCAGTCTGTGGAGGATTTTCACTATTGCTTTCCCCCTGTATATTCCAGAGCCTAGACACCCAATAACCATCGGAGAATGAAAAACTAATGTCAACTAAAAATGCCGAGATCCTTTTTAATAGTCCGCTCTTTCTTCAGCATTCTGGGCAAACTGCGCTTTCAGTGCAGCCGTGGCTCCCGCCAGCAATGTTAGCTCAGTGTCTCACCACAAGGTCAGTTTCAGTTCTTTCTCTCTGTCTTTTCTTATTCGTTTCTTCATGGCAAAACTGCAATTTGGTTTGTGTTTTTTCATATCACCTACTCTTTATCCTCAGTTATGCTTGCCCAGAATGTCTCCTCGCTTTCAGGACCATCTCAAAGTCTTACTCTACCAGGAAACTTTTCCATCAAGCTCCTAAGGGCCTTTGCCTTGGCCACCACAAAGCCCAGGGCACTTCATCTTCCACTGACTCTGACTTTTATGAAAATTATTTCTATGTTTAGTCTGTCCCATTGAATAATAAAGCAATATTTGCTGAGGCAAACTGAATCACTCTAGGTACTTCAAATAGGAGAGATTTCATAGAGGGAAATTATTGTGTAAGTTATGAGAAAGTTGACAAAACAATTAGCTTAATGAGACAAACAAACTAGAGTCCAGCAATAGGTGAAAGCTGTTCTCACATTTGGGCCTGCTGGGAGAATGAGATAAAGTAGGATTGCCAGAATCTAAAACCATCCGGCCAGATCCATGGCTGGAGTTAAAAACGAATTTCTGAGACCACGGTGGGGAAGTCATATTCAGGAATGACCTTTAAAGACAGATGGCTGTAGCCAAAATTGTAACCCAACAATTTCTGGTTCTTTTGCCTTGGTCTGATCTTCCTTAACCGAGTTCATCCACAAATCAGTTGGTAAATGCTGCTTAGAGATGTGCAGCTCCCTGTAATACATAAAAAGTGAGAAATGGGAATGAGAGCAACAGTCAAACAAGCTGTTTTATTTTGGTGCCTTTAGCATCCAGTGTCTTACACACAATGTTAAGCTGTATCTCTGTGACCTATTTTCAACAGAGAAAGCAGGGATGGAGAGATGACTCAGAGGTTAGGAGCACTGACTGCTTTTCCAAGAAACCTAGGTTCAATTCCCAGTAGCAAATGGAGACTGAGAACTACCTATAAGTCCAGATCCAGGCGATTCAGTGCCCTCTTCTGACTTCTGTGGGCATTAGACACGACATGTGGTATACAGACATACATGTAGGCAAAATACCCATATACCCATATACCCATATACATGAGAGAGAGAGAATCATTTCATATAAGATTAAAATAATCTACACAGAAGCTTCTATTTAAGCAGGGATTCTTTCTTCGTGTCCACTAAACAGCAACATGTTTGGCATATAGGAAGCCAGTCTTCACAAGAAGATGGCATTGTCATCCTCTCACCTCCGTTAACTCCTGCCTTTCCCTTTTCCTTCCTAAACTTGCCATGGTTTGTCGTGGGATATTTATCTCACTGTACACTGTGACTGTGTTAATAAAGTTAACCTTGAATCAGGGGGTGGAGCCAGCAACTAGTTGACAAGAATTAGTCATAGAGAATGCAGAGGACCCAGGATACCTCTGGCACAGGAAGGAGAAGGGAGGAACTGGGAGACTTGCAGACCTCTTTGGCTTCTCTTTTGGTTTGGGAAGTGTGGAGAGAAGGTCAGCTGGTCGTTCCTTTGCCACTTCTTCGCTCTATTAGGTTTTCACCTCAAGTCTTTATTGGTAAAAGAACAACTTAGGAAAAAGAAAAGGCAATGTTTTTTCCTGTTGTTATTACATTTTTTTCTTTATTTTTGATTCACAAAACTAAAATTTCTAGATCTTATTTAATTTTCAAAAGTCCATGAGAGCCTGAAAAGCTGTTAATTCTTTGCATGGTTTTTGTGTGTGTGTTTGTGCTTGATATCTACATGTGAAGTTAGAATTACATATAATATCTATTTATAAAGCTCAAAATATACATATTGGTCTCCTATATTAGATTTGGAAGTCTTGGCATTCAACATTCATTCATTAAGCAAATGAAGTGTGTAAAATCACATGCATTGCAAAACTCAGTTTCTTTGCTATAGTAACGTCTGGAAATCAAAAGATTACTTTGGCCAGAATGGCATAGGCTAGAGCAGTGGGTGTCATACTGGCATGACTATGACCTCCCTGAGATACTTGGAAATGTCTAGAGAACATTTTTACTTTCATGATAGGAATGTAGCTGTGCTGCTGGTGTAGAGTAGACAGAAATCATGGGCTTTGTTTAATGTCACACAGTGTGCACGATGCCCCCCCCAGGAAAGGACTGTTCAGGCCAAAAGGTTAGTAGTACTTACATTGAGAAATCCCATGCTCAAGAAAGAGCAATGGTATTCTAGATTTGGCTGAAATAAAAGAGGTGGCATTAGTTTATAATTCAAGATTTGTCTTTCCTCCCGGAAGAAGTTATAATATTCCAAAGGTAGACAGTTAGATGTTGCTACTATGTTTAATTGTTCAAATTTTTATCTATTTCTTTCCTTTCTAAACTTATTCACTTTTTGGCAGTTCTGAGGATAAAATCCAAGACCTTTCACTTGTAGGCAAGTCTACAAATTGGCTATAGCCCCAGCCATTTGTTTCTAAAGAGAGAATCCCTCTATGTAGCTCAGTTTGGCTTTGATTTCATCACAAGGCCTGGCTGACGTTGGATTGTCATCTCTGTCTCTGCTTCCTGAGTGCTAAGGTTGCAGGCACACCCATCACATCCAGGCAATCTTTTATGTCAGTTCAATCCCTGTACGCAACGTTTAGTCTGGGCCATGTTAGGTAGCAGTCAACGAGTTTCTATCATGATTAAAAAAAGATTTTCTACTCTAGGAAACCTGAATTTCAGGAGTAAAAGTCATACCAAAAAGCATAAAAATCCTAACAGTGCAAAAGATAAGTGCATTCCGAGTGTCCAAACACAGTCTACATTATTGTTGTCGTAGTTTTCCTAGACAGGCATATATCAGAAGATCTGGACTAATTTACAGCACCGGCTTGGAGTTACACCCTTGCAACTGCAAATACAGACAGACAAGTGAATCCTGGAGCGGTTTCCAGGGAGGGTCTTGTAGTGGGGCTCATTCAGGAAACCTGCTGTGGCTGTTTGTTTTGGAGAGAGTTTACACATCAGCATCAGGCTGCTGCTGGGGCAGTAGCTTTCTGTAGCAGTGTATCCAGGTCTCAGACTCTACCACAGACCTACTTCAGAACCCCAAGAGTGGGCCCCACACATTAGCAAAGCCACCATTCTGTAGAGTATAATTTTCCATGGCAAGACTCCCTGAAAGAAACCTGAAGTTCTCTAAAATCAAGAGAAAAGACTCCCTTCCACCCACTACCGGGATTCTTATTCTTTCATTACACCGTGGAGACCTCAGCAACTCTACTACCGACCAGAGAGTTGAGGCCCATACCAAGAGCTGTTCAGGCATTTAAGGGCATGCTGCAGGCAGGGAGCCTAACTGCCCTTTCTGGATGTCCTCATCTAAGGCTCTTTTGCTCTCAGTGTCTCCCACATCACCAGGCTTTGGCGTTATCACATTGTAGTTCTCACCCACTCTCCTTTGCCTCTGAGATCCTTCCCCTGGCCAAGGACAGCCTACTCTCCTCACAAAATATCTCTCAAGTATGCTCGTTTTATTCCCACCACCCCAGCTTCAGGATCTTCTTTTTTTATTCTTTCCTGGCATGTGGCACAAGCCATTGATGTAGCTCCTTGGCTTGAGCATAGCTGTGCCCCGTGAGTACTTTGCTGAAGACGCTGTCCTCCTGTGTGCTCTCCCTTGTTGAGAGTTCTGAGCAGTTCCTCATGGTTTGTGGTATGAAGCTCACATCCTTCAACTTATCAGAGACCAATATGTGGCCTTAACTTACCTTTTTCAACTTTATTATTTCTTTTCAACATGGTACATTGTGCATTTTAAAAAGCCTAACTATTGTGTTTATCTCAAATGCCAACTCCCACTGTTTTCTAGTCATATATTCTCAATCACCCACTTTATACTTGGTTTCACCCCACAATCCAAGTGTTGTCTTGGTCTGGAAGGTTAGGATAAGGTTCATTTGCTGTGCACACGCAAGGACCTAAGTATGGACTTCCAGCATCTGTATAAAAAGCCTGGTGTGATAGTACACCTCTGTAATCTAGTGCTGAGTCGGGCAGAGGCAAAGATTGATGGATCCAGGGCCTTACTGACAAATCTGTTCAGCTGAAATGGAGAGAGACTCTGTCTTAAAAAATAAGTTGGAGAAGTAATAGGGAAAGCACTCAATATCAATGTCAACACACAGGAGCCAGCACACCTGCACATCATCGTCATTGGCAGCGGCAGTGTCACACACACACACACGCACACACACGCACACACACACACACAGACACACACACACAGACACACACCACTACCACCACCCCTGTATCCCCTTTGGGAACACCCACCGAGCTCCAGATCTCGGGCTGCAGGCATTTGTTACATTTTCTCTCCAGTTCAGTTATCCACACATCGCCTTTATGACTAGTTCATCTTACTGTTTCCCACAGAGATTACCCAGCGTGGAGCCTTTTCTATCATAGATATTCTTACAATCTTCTGGAGTAAGGACTGCAAGGAAGGCTTTGCTGCAAGCCTAGTGCTCAACGGGCACGATTTTTTTAAATAGTTATCTATCAAGCAGAGTAATAATTTCTGGTACCTGATATTTGAAAGAGAAAATCTTACGGTCACCATAAATCAAGTTGAAGACTTCCGTAAGGAACGCAGAATAGTGCATGGGTGGCAGAGCATTTCCTGTATGTGATTCATTGTGATGGTTATGTTCAAATGTTACCCTGGCTAGGTCCAGGTGTAATCAACCAGTTCAACCAACTAGAATTAAATTATTCAATCCAACACTAATTCTGAGGTTGTTGTGAAAGGGTTTTGTATGTGCAGACAACTTGTAATCAGTTCTTTATGAGATTATTCGTATAATCTACCTGCACCTGACTCATTTAGTAGAGAGGTGTAAAGAATGACAAGCAGGGACTTCTCTGAAGAACAAAGTCCACCTGCAGATGGAAGCTTCAGCTCCTTCCTCTTCCTGCTTGCCCTTCCTTGCAGCACCCCCCTCACCATACAATAACACTTGCCTCGTGATTAGGACAGTCTGAGAAATGCATTGGCAAGTAATTATTTTGGATGGTTCAGGCATTGTAGTATATACTTAGCACAATACACAGACCCACTTACTATACATACCTAGGCTGTATGATGTGTGGGTACAGCAATATGCAATCACACATACACACTTCTTATTGCTCTGTAGACCATGATGAGCAAAGCATGAAATTAAATCAAGTATAAAAGAAAATTATGCAATTAAGAGACTTGGCAATGAGGCCCCTTACAGCATACCACAGTGTACTTTTTAACTACAAACACACAACACACACACGATACATATATCAGAGTCTACATGTATATGGGAGTACACTCTGAAATTATAATATAGAGAACTGTATAGTAAATAATATGTGTAATCATTTACTATCATTGGGTACTATGTGCTATACATCACTGTATGGTTACACTTTTCTCTGAATACTGGCACACATTTGTTTCCACAAGCACTGCCCCAAACATGAGCAATGGTTGTTCATCTTAGGAGGGTACATTGCGCTCTGCGTGTGTGTGCATCACTGGCTCTGCTTCTGTGATGAAGCGTGACTGACGCTGCTGTTACGAAAAATTTCACACAGATTTTGCAAGGTTAGTTTAGGACTACATACTGTTTGTATATGTCTATATATTTTACCTATCTACTATACATGAACGTATATGTCTGTATATATGCTCATAGATTTAAATGGAAAGATACATTTCAATGACAAGATACATTTTCTCCCCAAAATCAAGGGCAAGCTTTAAAACTGACGGTCATGCTCAGTGTTGTCAAGAGAACTATGATAATCCTTCTGTGCGGCTACTATAAGTTGACACAGCTCTTCTGATTAACAATGTAGCCTGAAAATGTTCAAGACTATTTCATGTAAGAACTTCTTATTCACACAGTGATTAGTGCACAGGTACCTGCAGTTCAATGTCATGGTCAATGAGAAAAATCCGAAGCTATTTAGATGTCAGATAATAACATAGCTTTTTTTCTTTTTGACCCTTTTTGGCAAATATTCAAATTGGCAGAAAATTTGGGGACCTGAGAAAACACTCAGTGTAATGTTGAGTAAATGGACCCAAAAATTGTATATTCTGTCCATCAGGGCTCAGCTTGAGGAAAAGGGGCCTGTGAGAGGAGATTGTCACAAAGGATGGGTTTACAAGTTGTAAATGTGAGCTCAGTGGGGCAGGTTGTGGTGAAACAGTGAGTGAAGAGCTCTCTCCCGACTCCCACAGATCCCTCACTCCCAACTCCCACCCATCCCTCACT
>LOJH01005842.1:11383-26060 GCA_001685095.1 Ellobius talpinus | reverse complement strand
TCTCTCTCTCTCTCTCTCTCTCTCTCTCCCTCTCTCTCCCTCTCTCTCTCTCCCTCTCTCTGCAAGGTATTAAATTTTTCAATTATTTTAAGTCTTTATTTTATGTTTATGTATATGTGTGTAGTTGGATGTATGTATGTTATCGTACATGTCTTGTTGCCTGGAGGGAGTTGGATTCCCTGGAACTCGAGACACAGGTGGCTGTGAGCCTCTGTTGTGGGTGTTGGGAATGAACTCAGCAAGCTCTCCTAACCACTGAGCTATCTCTTCACCCATTTTTTATTTTTTTATCTCTTCTCTCCTTTTTTTGTCCTCATCTTGCTTTTTTCTTCTATTTTTCTGCACAATTTTTTCCCTGAACTTTATTTTTTACTTATAAAAGAGAATTTTCAAAAATTTCCCCTACAATATTTTTATTTACAAAAGATGGTTCTTATGTTTTGAAAATACCTCTTGGTTTTATTTTTAAAGTAAATTCTTCTTGTTAATGCACACATAATAGTTGTATATATTTACTGGATTCAGAATAACATTTCAACACACGCATACACAATGTGTGTTGACCAGATAATGGCTACTGGCATACAGGCTGCATCAGACATTGATCACAGCTGTGTGGTGGGAATGTTTGAACTGTTGACTATTGACTATTTTGAAATAGTCAGTTCATTGTTGTCAGCCATGGTCATCTCATTTTGCTAGAGACCTAACTTTTTACACAATGGGTCATGATCCATATATAGGCTGTATAACTGAATGTGAGAGTTGAAAAATAGGAAAAACTCTGAATATTCTATAAAAACGCTGTAATTCATTATATAGAAGTCTCAGGTCTGAGTGGAGGTGTTTTTGTAGAGCTTCAGTGTTCCACTGAGCCATCTCCAGCCGAGTTTCCCTCTGATGGCTTTTTGTTTTCTGCACACAGCCCTCCCTTCACGTGATGCCCATAGTTACGTGTGAGGTTTTAAGCAGTTGATTGGTTAAGAAGTTTCTGCACCCACCTCACTAAAGGTCCCCAATAATGAGTCAGAAATGTCAGCTCCTGAAATGTCTGTCTCCCCTCCCTGCCCCCTTTTACAGGCCTGTTTCCCTGGATCTTCTGGATTATTGTCCTCTCAGAGGACAAACCTAACTAGTAGGGTGTTGGGAACTCTGCAGGGAGATGGTGGGGGGCAGGGTGTAGGATGTTTCAAGGGTCCTGGGGGTTGGTTCTTACTTGAATGTTTGTCCACCTGTGCAAAGCCTTGTCTGCCACCTCCGACTCTCACCTCTCTTCAGAGAGTAAGCAAAATCAACTTCCTGTTTCCTGGCTGTTTCTGAGAGGAAGTTCACCTGGTTGTGCCTGGGAAGAGGAGGCCATTTGGGTTTTACACCGACACTTTGAACCAAACATCTTTTCTGTTCCACTCCACACTTTCAGAGAGTCCCAGACTTCAGAATCCTGGTTCTGAAGCTAGAACTGGCATTTTTTCGTTAGCCTACCAATCCATGGGGCCAGATTTTGGTTACTCAGCTGTTAAGTCAATTACCAACCATCTGTCCATTTTCCATATTCCAAAATTTGGCTGGAATCTGGACCTCTGCTGGCTCCTTGCCAGGGCCCTTTGCCTTGTAGGATTTGCTTCTGGTCTTTAGCTCTTTGCTAGCCTTTGGTCGGGCTGAGAGAGGGAAGGGAAATAAACATGTGCTGCTCATTCAGTTTGCCTTGTCTAACCGTGTCCTCCAATTTATCAATATTTTCATTTGTGTGCTGTTTATTATGTTTCATATCCTATTAAAATTAGTCACCTATAATTTTCATCATCGTTTCCAGTTTTGTTGTTCATTCAGTTTATTGCAGTGTGGGGTAAGAACTTTGAATCCAAACTTATTGTTTCTTCATAATTGCGACTTTACCATTTGCAGAACAGTTGTTTTTCATTGGATTTCAATACTTCTATTATGATTTTTGTGTATGACCTTGGGTTTGCTGGTGGGCTCTCCACTTTGTTATGTTCATTTGTTTGTCTGTTTTTATGCCAGTAGCACTTACTTTAATCCAAACTGCTCTGTGACAATCACATTACCTATTTTGAGATCTTTTTTTTTTTAGATTTGCTATCATTTTGTTAGGTTGTACAAACTCTATTGTCTGGGAATTTAACTGGCAAAGTTAATCTGTAGATTACTTTTCTATCATTACAACATCGAGGTTTGTCATTTGTAAAAAATAGTATGTATTACCATTTGTTGTTTTTGTTTGTTTACTGGTTTCTGTCTTGATTTTGAGACATAGTCTTACTTTATAGCCTTATCTGGCCAGAACTTGCTATATAGATCAGGCTGGCCTTGAACTCACAAAGGTTGCCTGCCTCTGCCTCCCTCGAGTGCTGGAACTAGAATGCCAGCTTTATTTGGGTGTTTGATGGCCTTAAATTAGGTTTGGGAACTTTTAATGTGTTTAACTACATTAATTCTGGATAATGTACACTTTTTGTTGTAGTTAAAAAACAGCATGTTTTCCCATTTTAAAGTTAGAGATGGCTGGTACCGGTGTTCTAGATTCTTGTGCACTGAATTTTGCTAAGTTCTTATTCTCAGCTGCAGTAAGTTTGAAGATCTTGTAGTGGCTAGTCTTGGTTGTCAGTTTGAAATACCTGGGAAAAAGGAATCTCAATAGAAGAATTGCCTTCATCAGATTGACCTGAAGGCAAGTCGTGGGCATTTTCTTGGTTGTTGATTGATGTTTCTTGGTTGTACCACTATGGGTGGTACCATTCCTAGGCAAGCCTGAGCTATATAAGCAGGGTAGCTGAGCAAGCAGATAAGCAGCATTCTTCCATAATCTCCACCTCATTTCCTGTCTCCAGGTTCCTGCTCTTTCCTGCCCTGGCTTCCTTGTATGGTGGCCTGTAAACTCTAAATAAACCTTCTCCTCTCCAAGTTGGTCTTATTCTATGTTTTACCAAGGCAACAGAACACAAACCAGAACAATCTCTTCCATTTTCTACACATTTAATGCTATCATAGCAAATAGAGACATTCCCTTTCTTTTCCTACCCCAATGGCTCAGCTTTTTCTTTCATAAAAGGAGCTATGGTGATTCTTATTTTTTTAGTAGTTGAACTGGAATCATTTTCAACATGTCCTTGGGAAACACAGTGTGCTTTATAGATTATTGACAAATCTTTCAATGTCTTTTTAAAGATCTTAGTTTTCTAAGAATTTCTCTACAAATAATTATTCATTTTACCAAAAATTATCCTTTATCTTATGAGATGATTTTTTTCTTTTTTAAACATTTAAACTACAATGTATATTATACTTATAGATATTCAGAATTTGGATCATCTTTACACTCATCCTTTTTTATACTGTTGAATAAAATTGGCTAATTTTAAACTTTAATTTCATAAGTACAGTTAGTATAAATTCTCTTTCACTCTGCCCTTTTGTGAGTATGTACATGTGTGTACTTTGTGTGTCTATTTTGTGATCTAATTTTGACACCAAGATTCTAATTTTATAGGTTTATAAGCTTGGGAATCTGGAAAGATTTCATTTGACTAAGGAAGGTGGGAAGGGGTAATTAGCCTTATTAAAAAAAAAACCTTTTGTCTGTTCAATAAAGTAGATATCTCAAGAGTTGGAATGATGTTTTTCACGAAATAAAGGAAGTGGATTCCTGTTTTGAATGTAAAACATGGCCCGTTTTCACTTTTCAAAGACAAACCACAAACAAAATAGAGTTGCTAGCTACTGATCAATGTGACAGCAAGGTCTAGGAACCAAAGGGAAAGAAAAATAAGAGTCATGGAAATGCTTCTAAAGGTCTCTGTATACCCATTATGCCTGACTATGTCCTGAGGTAGACAAGCTGCCTTTATCTGGAGGGATCCTGGTGGAACCAGAGTCCACCGAAATTTCCTACATGAACCCTATATTGATATATTTTCAAAAGTATTTTTAGTGCTGTGTACAAATAACCTTTGGAAAAAGTAAATACCATGAAAGTGAGATTCCCATGACAACGATTGGGCAATATGCAAGCATTTGTTTTTTTTTTTTTCTTCATTCCTTTTAAACATTTCTGCTTTTTTTTTCAGAGACAAAGAAAGATTTTTTTTTCTATTGCATGTATTTACATGACACATGTTGAACGATTCTTCTGATCCGTAGTTCTTCTGCAGGAGCTCTACTGCAGATACCTAGAATGAACCCATGGTTCTCCATGTGTACTCCATATATAATGTACTCCATGTACGGAATATGCAGGACTTATCTCGGGAAGCATACTTCTTCCCCTAAAAGCATAGCCCAAAATATTCAGCAACTTATCTTCTACGAACCACGTAAAATGTGCATCCCTTCTGGGTTTCCTGTTGATAATATTTTCCCTGTTTGCAGCACAATGTCTCTTTCCTCTGGAAAGCTGGTACCTAACAAAACAAAACCAAAACCAAAACCAAAAAACTCTTAAACTACAAAATTTTGCCTTGATACTGATCACCCAAGGTGCATTCCTGGCATAAGTTGGCAGGGGGTGTTGTTGAGGGGGCTATGTTGTCTGTACCAGCAATGGAAAATAACACTTTCGCACATTCCTCTATGACCAGCCTTAATATCATGCATCCAAGAAAATCTCTGGGCAGAGGACATATCGATGTGACTGAGATGTTTGAAGAACCTGATGTCTGTCTGCTATTGTCTTCAAGTTCAGCCTTTTACCAGACTAAGAAATATTCTGTCTTTTCATCTGTCCATCCAGATACAGAATTCCCCTAGATGCAAAACTGGCTAAGTTCCCAAAAAAAAGTTTATTTTCAAATCATTTTCCTGAAATCAGAAAAGAACAGTGTTGTAGTTGGTTGTGTTCACTGATGCCTGATTGAGCCACCGTGAACTTGAAATGCAATATTGACAGCATGACTCCCACCAATCAGTTACTTCTTTTGTGTCTGGGAAACTACATTCTGAGTTCTGATTGGGAAAGCTTGAAGCCCACATCTCCCTGGACCCTCCTTGCTGTAGCTTTTTGGGAGCTGGATAGTAGAAGAAAGAGAGAAAAGCAGAGGGAGTAGCCTAGGGAGACCATGTAGATACTTCCAGGAGACTGGCTAATAACGGAGGGCAGAAGAAGAAACGCCCCTGTGTGGACCAGCTGCTTCCCAAGTGCTCTCAATGAAGCCCAAAGGGCAGGGGCTCTTTCCTAAGTAGAGATAGCTTCTACATCAGATCTTTATGAACAGAGAAGGCTTTTCAGTAAGACGGTGTGTGTCGATTAAGCTTCTGGATTTGTAATTAGCTAGAGAAAATATTTAAAGCTTTTTGGTCAATGATGAGACAGTGTCTAAACACATACCAATAATGAAACATGGATTTTGTGCTTTGTGCTTAGCCCCAGGCCTGACAAACAGTTAAGTATTCCAACTTTTTAAAAACTAAGTACTGACTGACTGAATTCCAAAAGCTACAAGACCACAATTGGATGCATGTGTGGGCCAGTGACCCGCATTGTAGCTCAGCAGCTTTGAAGACTGAGTCTCCCCGAGCACACAGGCTTTCCAGAACTCACTAGAACATCTGCATCACCTGTGAGGGCCTATGTGCCTGGCTATGCCTGCCCCAAAGTAGGTAGGTGTTGGTCTCGCCATGCATGTTCATTGCTAGTACAATCTCCCCACTGCCAAGACTGAGGAATGAAGGGAAGTTGGGTGTTAATGGGGAAAACCAGAAGAGCTGTGTAAACCCCGTGATCCCATCTGGCCACACTGCTCACCCTGCCTTTATGCTGGCCAACATTATCTACTAAAAAGACTGATACATTTTATTTATATTTTTTGTCAGTGGTTTTCATAACACAGGCGTATTCTTGGCTAGAACTTAGCCTGGACAGCAGACCTGAGTCTTATTCGCCTCAGGTTTTTAACTCGCAGAATGATTTAAATTTATTTTGCAACGCAGCTACTTTGAAAAGAAATATGCAATTAAGGCTTCCTCAACTGAAACATCTCCCCCACCCCACCCCCAACTTCATCCCCATAAGTACAACTAACTGTCCACTTCTTGTTTTGTGAACTGTACTTTCTTCTTAAAGCTCTATTTGTGTTCTACAAGACAGCCTCTTTCTCCAAGATTAACGTTTCTTATGATTGTTCCTGACAATGGATTCACTTCCAGGAGGCCCTGCTTAGGATAACCAAAAAAGGGCATGGAGCAGGCTGGTTTTGGCAGCCTGCTCAGAGTTTCAAGCTTTTTAGGACTTGGTTTTTCTGATGAGTGATGTCCTGAGCATGCCTAGGGAATGACAGGCATCTGCACGGGCAGACAGCATCACCTTGGCCAGGGTGTCGTCATTGGCTGCCTATTAGAAAACTACAGGACAATGCATACCACCGCCTGCTGACTGTAAACATAGGGGATGTGTGTTCACTTAGCATGGACTTCTGGGAGGGGCCAAGGAAGGGCGGTCTGCAGTTTTATTGAATAGAGCAGTGTGCTTTAGGCGGCCTGCCTGCCTGCTTGCTCTCTTGTTGTGTTGCTTAAAGGGACCTCAGCTTCCTTCCCAACGGCGCGAGCGACGAGACGGTCCTCCTCCTGGGGAAGAAGCTGCTGCCTGAGAGGTAGGACACAGGGTCTTTCTTTTTCCGCCTTCAGGGAAGCGGGAGTCGCTCCACAGGTTTCAGGCAACATTCCAGGCTGAGGCTGCTGGATATGCAAAATCTTTCGAGGCAGGCAACGGACCCTGTAAATTCCCAAAGCCAGCCTGGACTTCCCTGACCTGCGGATGTTCCCAGAAGGTCAATGTGATGAAACTTCAAGTTTTGCTTCTAGAAACGGGGCAAGAGGAAAGACCTCACAGTGGCATGCATGTTCAGGGAGCATGGGCGACTTTGCCTAGGATGCAATTCTGTTTTCAAGAGGGACGTGAATTGTATACCTGGTATTCTCATTGCCAGCCAGTGGGCTCTGCTGCTCTGTGCCTCAGGCGGTTTATTCTCTATCTTCTGCTAGCAGACATTTAAATGGGTTTCAGGTTTCGCTTAAAATCTAACAGCAACAATTTTTTAGAATGTTAAGATAAAGAGTGATTTTTTTTCCTAGCTAAATATATTTCTGTTACTCTGCTACCAGGACTTTAGAATTGGGATTTCAGAGATGTAAAGAAATAAGATCAGAGTTCGACCACTGGCACCAACTGGCCCACTGTCACTCATCTGCCCAGGCAGAAGATGCCTACCTAGTCTGTTTTCTATAAAACAAAGCAGCAAGGGAATGTATGCCTGAGTGGGTGTGTGTGTAGAAACCACAGTCAACTTCCTTCCGAAATATTTCTCGGGACATCTTCATTTCTGTTGGAAAGTATGCCTAGAGGGTCAAAAAAGATATAAGTGGGAGAGAATGTTCCAGAAAGGAAGAAGAGGGGCTTTTATTTCCAGACAGACGTATTTGGGCATCCCAAACAGTAGTGCAAGTTGGTATTAGTTGGTAACTCCTTTTAGAAAGAGCTGGTTGTAAAGGGCGGGGGAGTTTCAGTGCTCTGGCAATACATGGTAAAAAAGGCAGAGGAGAACAAAGTGCTTGATATTCACAGAGCCCTTCTGGTAATAAGGCTGTGTGTGTGGAATTGAAAACGGAAACAGTGCAGTCCCTTAGAGTTAGGCAAAACCAGACGTGCATGGCTAGAACTTACTGACGACAAGGGGCCCTGCAAAAGGAAGAAGTCTGATCATTGAAAAAATAACATTCATATTAAGGACTAGAACCCCGGATGACTGCTAAGCCATAGACTAGGACGGTTTGGGCTCGAGACTCACCGAGCAGTGCTTGAGTTTACATGTATTGGGGTGATTTCTTGAGAAGTGATATATGAGAACAGAGTGCCCGTGCGTTTTCTTTCCCTGGAACAGCTCTGGGTAAGAGTGAGAAAGGGTACAAGCCAACTCTATTCGACTATTGTCCTTCCCTGGGGGACATCAAGTTCCAAACTTTTCACAGGGTTTTTTAATGTCAATCAAATCATGAAGACCAATTTCTTTTTCTCAAGTGTTCTCTAAACCATGTAGGGAATGCAGTTTGGAAGACAATCTATAATCTTGGATTTGGGAATAAATTCCATTTTGAAACCAGCAGCCCTCCGCCCCCCGGAATCCTCCAAAGTGTAGTTTCTCTGTGGCTGGTTTTCCCATCCCCCTCGTGTGCTCCCCACACCCCATCACTACAAAAACACATTTTCTAAAATCACACTATATGTGTTCTCTCCACACAGAAAGAGGGATTTTAGTTCACGGCGAACTTTAGGCAGCTCCTGGTGCTAATTTCCTTCCTGTGGAGAATGAGCTGGGATACATTTCCCCAAATAGGGAGGTAAATAAAGCTCAACGAAGCCACAGGCTGGAAACTTCACTTCTATTAAAATCATTTAATAAAAAACATAAAGGCAAAGTTCTGGCTAAAAAAAAAATCCCAGAAAAGAATAGATCTCAGAGCACATGAAGAATGTACTTGACTGGTTTACAAGTGAAGTGTGGAGTTGTTTCCATTCTTGAAAGTCAATAGAATGTGGAGTTTAAAACATTCAAATCAAAAGATTGCCCTAAGCATGCAATTTTTGGATCAGAGAGAGAAGATACAGGCTCCCGTTTCAGATTCAAGAGTTTAAAAGACATGTGTGAATGTATTCCTGACAATGGGGCTAGTCCCTGTTTTCACTGGTTTCTGTGACTGGTCCCAGTCCTTCCTTTCCTGTTCTCTGCAGGTAGAATAGTTTGGTTTGGAGATGTCTTATAGAAAGTTCCAGAATCTGGCTCAGGTATTCTCTTTTCTATAGGCATTTTCTTAAAAATACATACAGTTGTGGCCATCTGTCTTTCACGATAGCATGGCTACCAGTTAGTCATTCTTCAGTGAGACAAGAAGTGACTTAGGCATGGACATGAGAAGGGTTCCGCCAACGCCCATCTGTCCGGTTGTCTGTCACATGGCATGGCAATGTGGTGGGCTGAGGCCATGGTCGGGAGGTGGGGGTGGGGAAAATGCTGACCAAGTAGAATGCAAATAGCATGGTAGGACTGGGGAGGAGGTTAGGGAGATGCTGCCAACAGGGTTTTCAAGCATTAAGAAGGCGTTCTCCGGGCAAATCTCAGAATGCCCAAAAATAGCTCCCAGAGCTTCTTAATGGAAAGTCCTTCATCTGCTAAGCCAATCTAGACGCACACAGGCTCTGAGGAGCTGGCCTTTTAAGAGATATTTTAAAGAGATACTCTCAGCTTAGGCTTAACTCAACAGCTACAAGATCAGGGCTCGTTTCTGGTTTTGCTTCCTTTGCTTCAATACTCCTGACCTTTGAGGAAGGAAATCAACTCTTTGGCCTCACCTGGCATGGCCATCAGCATAGCTCTTGTCCATCCTGTAGGGGTTAAGATGTCCAGATGAGATGAGAGATTTTTGTCTCCTTTCCCTGGAGGCCCACGGAGGCTAAGTTTGAATCTTCAGGGTATCATGCTAGCTCTGGGTGGTAGTCACCATTTCCTATCTCCTTTCCCTGAAGATCTCTCCTCCTTTCTCCTATCTGAGAAAGCTCGTGTGGCACTTTGTAGAACCCTGATTCTAGAGCTTTAAGAAACTGGTCTTACCCAACGTTATCTGAAATTTGGCTTTAAGCATCAGAGACCCAGAGCAGAGGGATAGATAGCAGAAGGCAGAACAAGGTAGGCTGGCTGTGGTGCATGCACAACAACATCCAGGAGCCAAGAAATGCGAGGAGCCAGGTGACCAGACCAATGACAAAGTGCTGACAACAGACAGGCCTTAGTAAATGAGGTGGCTTCTCTGCCTCCAGCCAAAAAGGATGGAATTAATCCCAGCTTGTCATGCCTGGGCCTTGCAGGCAGGATGAGGTAACCAGCAACACCTGGCTGGGGTTCCTGCCCTTACTGAGACCAGATTTCTCTAGAAGCTATGCCTCTCACCTATGTTGGCTTCACTAAACAGTGTTCCCCACTTTAACTAAAGCCTGGTGCGACCCTCTCACCCCTACCCCTTAGATGCTCAACTGACCAGCTCCCCCATCTCCTAGTTAGACTTGAACATTGCTGCATTTCCAGACTTGGAAGCTTAGCTGTGGAATGGCACCCAGGCAAGTGTCAAACACAGATAGTCCTGGAAAGGGCACAGCCAGTTATCTTCAAGCCAGGAGAGAAAAAAAAAACAAACAGATATCTTTAGATAGTGTCTTTTGCTAGCTAATCTAGTCTGCTTAGGAACCAATTTATAAACCTCCAGCTTCAGCTTCTCAAATGAGTGCTGGGATTGGAGATTTGAGCCTCCATACCCAGCTCAGGGGTGTCTTTCTTGTTTTTAAGGTCTGGCAGGAGGAAACGGGTGTGAATATGCAGCTATGTAGGAGAAGTGTGCCTCATCCAGCCTCCATTCCAAAGCAAAGGAGAGCCAGATTCAGGGAAGAAGTGGTTTTCAACAGGAAGTCTGTCAGGGTTAAAGAAATTTAGAAATAGCTCCTTACAAGTGTATCCCAAGAATGTACCAAGAAATTAATAAAAGTATTGCTAAGGAGGAGTGAGGAGTGGTTGGACTTTAAAAAATATTTTAAGCAAATTGGGTGTTCTTTGCATGTACTCATCTTCATGTGCATTTTTGCTATGTGTATGTATATATATAAAACATATACTTACAATATATGCATATATGTGTATGTATATACTAAGTGCACATTACACAGCAATGACGATAGCTTGATGACTGTTTGCTTCCTGTTTCCTGAGGCTTCAGCATTGTGTCGTGAATATGCGGATGAAAGCACTTGACCACCAGGAAATCATTTCACTCGGACAGGAACATATTAAGTAGGAGTACATAATAAGTTCCTTTTAAGCCCACACGGGACGTTCCCTCTCCTGTCCCCCAAGACATTTTGCTAGGGAGCTAGATAGACCTCACCTATGGGTCAAAGACTGGCGGGACCAAGGTGAAGTAGCAACAGGGCCAAGGGCCAGTTGCATCAGAGCTGGAATCGAGAGTGCCAGTCCCAGCCAGAATGGATAAAGAATTCAAAATAAGCTATGTCATGACTTACAGCTAGGAGAGTATAGAAGAAATAGTAACAGCCAGAAGTCACACAAATTTTTCCAAACCAGGATCTCACTCAGTAAGGCAGGACCCTGAGAGGTACTGTGAAGTACAGAGACAACCATCTCAGAATCAAGGACCGTCTGTTACTAAGCTTCAGTAGCTCCAGCAAAGGGATGGGGCTATAAAGTAAAGATGGAATAATAAAGGGGTAGGAGATCCAGGAGCCAAACAGGGTGCAGTCCACAGGGGATGGGGTTTTAAGATCCAGATGGGTCAGGGAAGCCGGCAGGGAATGGCTCTCAATGCTGTGTTTGCATCGTGTAAAACCTAGCTACTCTGGGCAGCTGTTCCACCACCTGGAAAATTCCTTGTGCGCTTCAGGCAATTCCTTGTGTGCTTCAGGCAATTCCTTGTGTGCTTCAGACAATTCCTTGTGCGCTTCAGGTCTATCCTGAAAGAGGACATTCGATTAGTTCAGGTCCCTTAGCAGAGCAGATGTCCAAGGCTCTGCCGTATCTCAGTGTGTTACCCAGTGGGTCTGGCAATCATCTTACCCCCATCAGGGATCATCCTTGGGTAAAGAAAAGCTCAGGAGGGCTGATTTCAGTTGAAGAGAAAACTGGACGCAGAGGCAAATACCTGAAATAACCAACAGCTCCTAATGGCTATCACTTGAATTTTTTCCAGTGAATGAGTTTGTGGCTAGGCAAATACCCAGTGCCAGGGTCATATAGTCCTTAGTGACCATCTTCACATGGCATGGTAAGCCAGTCGTAAGAGAGGTTGACTTGAAGTTGACACCACAAGTAACTGAAGAACAAGACATCGTCCTTCTTTAGAAAAAGTCTAGAGAAAATTCCCATAAGACTGGTTGGCAAAAAGCTTTGTATCTTTGTATAAACCATGGATACAGCTACTCCCCTAAATGAAGGCAATCTGTCAAAGTCAGTAAATTAACAACTGAATAATTTTAATAAAGAAAAATTGAGGGTCTGGGGAGATGACTTAGTGGATATGAGTGCTCGCTGTACGAGCATGAGAACTTGAGTTTAAATCCTCTGCATGGTCAGGGAACTGCATCCCAGTACTGTGGAAGGCGGAGACGGGAATCTCTGGGACTTGCTGACCACCATTCTACCTACAGATCTAGTGACACACCTTTTCTCAAAGAAATAAAGCAGAAAATAAGAGAGAACACTTGACATGCTCCTTTGTTCTTCACAGGGGCATGCATGAGCATGTGTGTGTGCACACCCCACCTGCAACACACACACACACACACACACACACACACCTGCACATGTACTACCACATATACAATACAAAACCTCATTTATCTGTGTGTAAGTCACAGTTTTTTTGGTAAACCAAATGCACTAAGTTAGTGTAGTCTTCTTTTTTTTACTATTTATTTATTTGTTTGTTTTGAGATAGGGTTTCTCTGTAGCTTTGCAGCCTACCTTGGAACTAGCTCTTGTAGACCAGGCTGGCCACACACTCACAGAGATCTGCCTGCCTCTGCCTCCTGGGTGCTGGGATTAAAGGTGTGTGCCACCACGGCCTGGCAAGCTAGTATAGTCTTAATCAATGGAATTCTGTGGTCTAGGTGATACTCATTCACTAAACACCCTCACGATGTCTATCAAGCAGGGAGATGGATGCTCTATGTTCTCCCAGCCCTGATCACACCGGCAGCACCATGCTCTATTCTGGACCCCTCTTCAAATAAGCATTAACAAGACTACAGTCAGGAATGAGCACCAAAAAGCAGATCAAGAAAACCAAACAAGGACCAGTTAGGAAATCTGGAGATGGGTGTGCACAAGGAAATGGCTGTGCATATAAGGATGAATTCTAGTATTTGGAACATATCTGTACAGGGGCATGAGGAAGCACCTGCCTCAAGAGAGTATAATTTCATGGACTTTTGAAGCTGCCAGTACTTTGGGATATTACTTAACCCAGGGAGTGCATACTGGGTCTACCCAATTGTTAAGGTTTCCTATGCTGTATTCAAGTTCACAGAGGTGAAAAATGCTATCGCTGATAAAGATCACAGAAAGAACCTTGGCTGCTGAAGAACCATGCTTGACACATCATTAGTAAGATCTATTGGTTCCCAACTCTGGACCTGATCCCTGGAAGGCCACAAGTTGTTGATACACACACACACACACATATACATACATACATACACACACACACGAAGACAGGAAGTGAGTTTTGATAAACTGAGTAAGTAATGTATCTTTCCTGGACACATTTTTCTAATTATAGAACTACATTATGATGATGAGATGCTAAATTAGTAATGCGTAATTGAAGTCATAGTCACTTCTGGTTTTTGTATTTTCCCAATCACGGGACCTTTGATGTGTACTACTGTTGTGCATAGGAAAGATCAGAAACTTGGGGGTCTCAAGAAGAAAAAACTTTTCTTAAGCATAAAGGAAGTAGGCTGGTAGATGTTGTTCTGTGATAGGGCCACCTGCCTGGAATGCAGAAGGCCTGGAGTGTGATCCCTAGCACAGAAAAATAAGCAAATAAATAATCCACTTTTCAATTTCTAGTTAAGAGACCAAAATCTAGTGATACACACCAAGTAAAATTACACACACACACACACACACACACACACACACATACACACACGGTGCCTTTGAGTAATGTTTACCTGCTCTGTTAGCTGACAAGCACACAGAGCAGGCAATAGTGCCTTATTAGCTTATTAGATGTTCAATTGCCTGGCATATAGCAGAATCCCAATAAATATTTGCTGAATGGAGGAATAGCCCAAGCAAGCTGACCAAGGCCATGTCCTTTGTCAGTGGCAGAAATAATTCTGGAACACACAGCTTTAAAGTTCCGGGCAGTTCCAGATAAAAGAGGATGCTCCACTGTAGTGATTCACAGATTCAGTCTGCCTGTATCAGTGGTTTTTAGGCAGTCGCACAACCAGAATCAACTTCAGAGCTTTTTGACAAAGACGCATCTCTGGGACTCACAGCCCTGGAGGTTCCAATTCAGTAGGTCTCACTGGAGTGGGGTCCAGGCATCTGCAGTTTGTAAAAGCTCCTTCCAGGCTCTGATGAAACATCCTGCCTCAGAAATGATTCTGGTCACTGGTGTTTACAATAATTTATGGCACATGATGGAGTTCCTGATTCCTCAGAAACTTCTTTTTGTTTAGATGGTTTCCCCCCTAAAAGTTACAGCTGTGTATCCAAAATAATCCATTTCGCCAAGCCTCTTTGGAAGCGCTGATGTATTTATCTGAAACGCCCCTGTCTTCCCCTATCCTTTCTTGTCTAAATGCAAAACTATCAGTCCCATAAGGTCGAGCTTGCTGATGAGATTTCCAGGGCTTGCCTTTGTAAAGTGCTGGAAATGTGGCACGAATAAGATTTCCTACGGTGTTTCCATGTCTTATTCCAGCCATTGTTACTGTGAGGAATTTAGGCTTGGGGGGGGGAGGTGATTCCAAGAATTTTTTCTTTATAAGCATTTATGTCTTTGAACAACTTTAAGGATGTTACTTCAGCTAGTTCCCTTAGCGCATGCCTCTCTCTTCTCTCTCTCTCTCTCTCTCTCTCTCTCTCTCTCTCTCTCT
>LOJH01005841.1:5099-37343 GCA_001685095.1 Ellobius talpinus | reverse complement strand
GGTTTCACTGTAGTTTTAGAGCCTGTCCTGGAACTAGCTCTTGTAGACCAGGATACCTATGTATATTTTTAAACACACAGTAAAACATTTTTTTATATTTATCTGAATCTGTTTTTACTGTATATCTCTATCTTTTTCTGAGCACATAAGTTTTTAATTTGTTAAGTGATATGCCTAGAATTAGAGCTGCAGCTTTGGTGGCTAATTCCACCCCATGTTTTAGATTTCTTGAGAGTCTAGTTTAATGGTGAAGGTACTAGAGGGAGCCAAATTTACTGATGCAACTCTATGGAATTTCTAGGTCCATGTCAACACCAAGAAGCCTGATGACAGTTGCTCATAAACACCATTTAAGTTTTTAATGGCAGAGCCTCTTAAAAGAGCTACCATTTTTGCTAATAATGCTGTTAAGAAGCCTTTCTTAAAGGAACTGTGACTCTGCTTGCTGCTAAGAAATAGAGCCTATTAGAGTAAAATATTTACCAAGAATTGTGCCATTCTTGTCTATCTAGAATCCTTTTTTTAAAGCTTTCTCCAGCTTTATGTGAAAATCCTTGTCAAACATTTGGGCACCATTTTTAATCAGAACTGGGCTTTCATTTCCTGGCAGCCCAGGCCCAAATAATCACACAGAAACCATATTAATTGTAACACAGTTTGGCCAATGGCTCAGGCCTATTTCTAGCAAGGTCTTACATCTTTAATTAGTCAATTT
Organism: Ellobius talpinus; assembly: GCA_001685095.1. Classification (NCBI taxonomy): domain Eukaryota; kingdom Metazoa; phylum Chordata; class Mammalia; order Rodentia; family Cricetidae; genus Ellobius; species Ellobius talpinus. The sequence goes on along the minus strand of LOJH01005841.1, from coordinate 36,628 downwards.
TTATTAGTCTATATATTGCCACATGGCTGTGAAATCATTTCATTTTCTATATGTCTTGTTAGATTGAGATGTATGGGTCATAGTGTCCCATGCAGTACCCAACCTGGCTTACAGAAATTTCTTTATTTTGGTTTATCTGGGTATAGGCAGATTTTTCTCTGTTCTACCTGTCAACTCTGAAATCACAGAATAAGTAATTATTATTAATTATAAAAGCTTGGTAATAGCTTTGACTTGTTCCTGATTAGCTCTTACAACTTAAATTAATCCATTTTATTATGGCTTTTATTTTTGTGCCTGGGGCTTTATCTACTTGATTCTGTACTCTCCATACTGCTTCTTTTCCATCTGGCTGATGACTCCCCCCCTTTTTATCCCCAGTGTCCTGTGCCAGAAAATCTTGCCTAGCTATTGGACATTCAGCTTTTGATTAAACCAGGAAGAATGACTCTCCTTCACAATGTCCAAGAAGATTATTCTGCAACATTTCCCCCTTTTATCTAAATAAAAAGGAAAGTGTTTAACTCTAACACAGTTTTAACAAAAATAAAATTATCAGGTAAGAATTTCATTGACAATGATCAGTGCATTTTTATTATGCAAAATCAAAATATAATACTCCATTTTTTTTATCCAAACTTGATGAGTCCTGTTTTAAAATTTACTATCATAATTAAAGAAAAATATAAATATCTAGTCTTCATTTTCATGAAAGACTCAAGAAGGATATAATATTACCTTAGTAAACAGGAAGTGCAAAGCCAGCAACTTCTAAAGAAAAAAGAAATGAATGAAACAGCTGACTGCCCAGACAATCACCATGGTTCTGCTACAAGGTTAGGGCTTCCATCTTTGTCCTGTAGTTCTAAAATATCTGACAGAATTTTCTGTGCAGCAGAAATTTTTGAAGGGCTGTACTACTCTGTCTTGGCCAAGTTTAACAGTCATTTTCTTTGTGTCCTGCATACTGTTAGCAGCTGAGGAAAGGACAGCATCTTGCCCAAATGGCTAACTATTGCCATAAAGAAAGAAAACTCCTTATGGAGGTTGTTCAATGCCCATTATTATCTCTGAAGTAAATTGGTGCTGCTAGGAACAGACCTGTCTCACTGTCATGAGAAGCCTTATGATATTAAAATGATTTAAATGCCACATTCTGTAGGTCTTTGAAGTGTTTGAAGATGACCTGTTTACCTAAAATACATCTCTATGGTCTTAAAAGTATATCCAACAAGACTATAAGTTTAGTTGTAATAGGCAACTAAGTCCTAACCTGTATTTATTATCCTAAATAGCTTTCAAAGTCTAAGATAATACATGACCTTTAGGTCATTTGATTGGTATGGCTTTTTTTTCATTATTTAGTGCATTGGTTACAAGCTCTTATTGGTCATGATTTAAAAAAAAGCTAAACAGAGGACTTATATTTAAGGATCTCCTTCTGAAGTAAAAAGGGGGATATAGTAAAGAAATGATGAGATAAAAGGGTAGATTTAGAGATACTATTAAATAACCACTAGTCTCAATATTTTACATTGGTATGGATTTTTGTATATTGATACAAACTTAAGGTTATATTTGTTATATTGTATATATGTTTCTATTATTGTTTAAGGTATTGTACCTATGCATTTCATTTAAAAAGGTCATGTAATATCTTAGACTTTGAAAGCTATTTAGGATAATAAATACAGGACTTATGTGAATATATGTGGCCAGATTTTGGCTGCCATTTGTAAGTGGATATTTTTCTATCCTGCCTGTCAGTTCCCAAATCACAACATGGAGAATTATTAATTAAAAATAAAGCTTGATTATATCATAGGATCATTTTTAACTAGCTCTTACAACATTTAAATCTATTTTTATCAAACTATTTTTTTCTCCTGTCTTTATTGCCTTCATTCTGTAATGCCCATGCTGTTTCCTCTTCATCTGGCTGGCAACACCCCTTCTTCTTCCTAACATCTTGTATGCCTGAAAATTCTATCTAGCTATTGATTGTTCATCTTTTATTGAACCAATCAGGATAAAACATCTTCACATTGTACAAAGGTTGTAATTAACACCACAAGAAATAAATTTCATTCTTCTCCAGGGTACTTCCCAGCTCTCCCACCTTTCCATGATTCTTCCAGTTTCTTTGTTATGCTCAGTTCCCAATTTGGTCAGGAAACAAAGGTGGATATTTAATGAAAATTTTTTATGAAGTTATTTTTTAAAAAAATGAAGTCAACAATTGGCTGAGCCATTTTTTATAGACAAATAAATTTGTTTTTTTTAAATGAAGTGACAGAATCTAAATTTAAAAAACTTTATCAAAGTATCTCAATATACTACATTTTAATCTACTAAGCTCTCTTGTCTTTTAGATAATTGAATGCCATTAATATTGTAAAGAATGGATTTGACATAAAGTGTAAGAAATGTTATTTCCTAGCACATAGTAGGTATTTAAAATTAATAGTCATAATAATGCATGTATATTTTATTTTTAATAGAAAGGATTTTTAAAATAAGATTCATTTTTCCTATTTTTAGCAGGCCAGATACTAATGCATGATTTGGGAAAGGGAAGGAATTGTGTCAAAAATGCTTTAAATTTAAGTTTGCAAAAGTGTTAGAAATAGCAATAACTTAGGCATAGCTGATGGATAAAATTAGCTATGTCTATGTAATTAGGTTGAGAAAGCTGGTATCTATCAAAATATTTCCCCCATCTCTGTTGAACATACTGCTACTTTTCTGCAAACATACACAATATATCTGTGATGGGTATTAGCATATTTGCAGCGTCCAAGGAGAAATAAGACCAGTTAGATGGTAGAAAAATAACTAAGCCTTAGACTTAGAGAACAATTTCAAAAACTTGTCCTTTTTATTTTATTTTTGCAAGGCTTCCATCATGATTTGAATGTGAGATTTAAATCGTTAAAATTGTTATAGCCACATGTTTGTGCACAGTATAAAGAATTTCTGCCTGATAAAAAAATTAGCAAAAGGGAATAAATTGTAGGAAGAAACAGAAAGTCAGGGCAAGATGCAAGATAAGGAGAAAGAATGGTGCTGTCCTGGGTAGAGCCAAGGTCATTTAGTTAGAGTGCATAGGAGAGGAAATTTGAGACAATTTTTTTCTGACATATGATGAAATAAAAATAGAAAGAGACACTTTCTAAAGCTCAGTGAAAGTTATATTTGTAATGATCATAAGTAGTTTTATTTATTTCTTTTGTTTCCATGTGTACCAGAGAGCCATTGGGTCAATTCATTCTGTCATACTCTTTATATAATTAATCATGTATCTTCTTAAGGTATTTATACTATTTTCTGTTCTCCTCAGATATATGTTCCATTATGGATATTTATAATCATATTTGACATATGCATATCTACACATGTACACTTAACCTTTTATATATAAGTATAACAGTAAACGTTTGCCTACATTTACATGAGTGTGTCTGATTTTGTTGCTTGTATATTCATATGAGGACAAAAGCTCCATGAAAAAAAAATGAACTTTTGTCCTATTTTATGTCGTCACTGGCACATGCCCACAGCCAGGATGATCACTGTACTAGGGCAAATATTTGTTAAACAAATGAAGCGAAAGAAGGAGAACAATGAGTCTCTGAGCGTAGAAATACCACTGAACGACTTTTATCACTGAGTGATATTAGGAGAGTTATCTAACTCTCTGTGCCTTATTCATTTTTCCTATACAATCTTACTGATGCCATATGTTTCATAGCATGTTATTAGGAAACATATTCCAGTTCACAAATCATTTGGTAAGACAATGTGAGAAAATCAAGACATGGGGTATTGAGGGAATTTTAACTCATATTTTCACTGCTGTTACTGATAAAAATGATCCTAATAGAATAAGTACCTTGACATCAGGGAAGGATGACAATTGAGAAGTGACCCTCATTTGACTTTGTAATTTAAATACAAAATAATGGATGGATAAACAAACACACAAATAGGGTCGGGGAGGGTGAGAAGACAGAAACAGAGAGAAAGATAAAATATACAGAAGGAATATCACTCACTAACTACAGAATGGTTATCGCTGTGTGTATGCCTGTGTGTGTCTGTTTATGTGTGAGATAAAAAATAAATAAATGTGAACAATGAACAACAACAACAAAAATATATCTATTCTGGTCATGAAGGGAGTTTCTTGCACTGATTATCTATTCTAAATAGATTGTCCTATATCTTTCTCATTATTAAAAACATGGCTATCTCACATACAGAAAATTGAGTGATAAATTTAAGTAACTAATAAAACATTCCTTGATGGAGTCTTCTTGTGTGTGTGTGTGTGTGTGTGATTGTGTGTATGTGTGAAAATAATTTCAGGAGCATAAAATATTACTTTATTGGAGATTTCCATCTCTGCATACTACATTGTTCATTATATGCTGTGAATGTGAATGAACCTGCATAAAAAATTTTGTTAATGATACATGATGTCCTGAGGCCATTAATTATATTTGCTTCCAGAATAAAATTTTAATGCTAAAAATAGAATATTTCCTTAATGCTGACTCATTGGTTAAATTAAATAAAATTTTGGCATTGGGAAAGAACGGGAAACAAGACTATTGATATCTCTGTGGTAGAGGGTGCAAAACACTCATTGTAGAGAAAAGGTAAATATAACATAGTATTAAATGGAATCTAACAGACTATATAGGGGAATTTATTTGTACAAAGTAGTATAACTAACATGTTGCCCATATATACATGGTTGGAGGAGATGGTTCAGAGATTAGCAGTACTTGCTGCTCTTCTGGAGAACCAAAGTTCAACTCCTGACATTCACATGTCAACTTACAATCACCTGTCACTCTAGTTCCAGGGAATACAAAGCTTTCTGGCATGCTCAGGCACTACATACCATGGATGGATATACATACATATGTACATATAGGTGAAATTCTTATACACATAAAAATAAATAAAATATTTTAAATGTAAAGATAGAGAAACATATGAGGGTAACCTTTGTGGGTTACTTGTAAAGCTCATCCAATTTATTAAATGTTATTTTAGTTTTATAAGTCTGAGTATGTTATCCACAAAAAATGTTCAAGTGGAATAGCACTGCATAAAGGCAACCACTTTCACCTTTTTCTGTTAACAGCTGTCCCTGATAGTTCTCAGATAAAAGATTTTTTGCTGCATTCTTTAATTGGTTAGGTTGTTTTTGTACTCAGTATTTGACATGATTGCCAAAAGGATTGACCTCTAAGGAGAGAGGGCTATTTATTAATCTTACTGCCTGGAATTATAGTGTTGGGATAGTCATTATTTCAAAAATATTTTTCCATTCTCTTTCTCACTCTGTTTCTTCATACATTTTCACTGTAATTTGCACACACACACCTGCATGTGCACAGAAATATAAACACACACACAAAACAATCCACACAATATTTTCTTCTAAGATCTTTATAATTATATATCACTTTATCATTAGATGAACAAACTCACAAAGCAAGCAACTGTTGCTATGTCCATATCAGAAAGGAAGGAGAAGCATAGTCAGAAAAATTAAAATTGCTCATTGTTATGTCAACAGGAAGGCATATAGTAGAGGCTTTATCTATTGTTTTTAAAATTCACTATTAGTTGTGAAACATTCTTTTATCAAGTGAAGTTAAGAGTCAAACAAAATGCAAAGTAACACAACAGGTTTAGGTGGAGAGACTGACTGTCAACCATCACAGCTCTGATGTGTGGCCTGCACTCCAGGAACACACACTCTATGATGTGGCAGGAGATATCAGAACATGTTATTGTTATGAAATGTTTACTAATTTAATCCCCACCTTTAATCTTACTTGCATTTTAAAAATATTTTACTAATAATTCGCTATAACCTGTTGTCCATAATTTTGATCTTTCCAGTTCAGTTTTGTGGGGGTGAAAATAATTCTGAACCTATCTAAAAAAACTTTATGCAAATTTTACAGACTGTAGAGGATACTTTGTGTTTGAGGTGGGAGATGGGACAGTTTTAACTTTATTCGTAAATAAAACTCAAGGAATTTGGCTAAATAGGGACAATATTTGCTAACATAAAAGCTAATACTGTAAATATCTTGATTTGTGCAGAAAAATATACAACTCTAATAGGTACTGGACACATTTTTCTATATTAAAAGGATCTATAGAAGAGCTTGAGTATACTTTTACAAGCAAATTCATCCTGGCCATGGGCTGCATATAGAAAAATACTATCTTAGCTTTCATTTCAATCTTCTAAAAACAAATTAAAGTGTCCTTATTTTAAAAACAATATGAGAAGCAAAATTTACATAGAGATGTGTGCATTCATGACATTTGGACTAAGAACATGGTTTGAAAGTAAACAAAGTCCATGTGAAAACTGGAAGATCATGGTTGACTATGTTATGTTTCAGAAACTGTGATACTCTGACTGCACATCTGCATAAATTTTTCATACCCTCCAGCCTTTTCCCACTCTTATTTTTTAACACCTGAGAAAGAGAGGGTTCATAATACACTAAGTGATGAAATGTAATCAAGTAAGCATTCCCTAGTGATTGACAAATGCCCCTCCTTTAACCTCAGTTGAGGTGTGTGTACATTTGACATCAAACACTGTTTCACGGTTTCCCTGTAGGATTAAGTTCCAGTTGCTCACAGGACTAGCTATTAGATTAGGATAACCTGATAAATAATAGGTCACTTAACTCTGCCCCACCTTTGGTGTTTCTGAAAACACTAACATTAGGCAAAGAATTCTTGATAAGTTTTTAAATATGTATCTATGCCTAGAATGCAGTTTTATTTTAATATTTTAGTTTAAATCTTCTCTACTACACATTCACACACATATAATCTCAAATCCTCTGGTCAAGCCCTACCCTAGTTTCTAGTGGTACATACATTTAACTTATGTAAAATAAAACTTTGTCATTTCTCTCCTTTGGACTTGTTTCAATTCTCAGCTTTCTATAAAATGAATACTCTTAGGATTGGTATAAAATATTCATCAATTATAATCTGGCCTTAAATTTGAACTCTCATTTTCTCCTTCCATGAATAACCTACCTGTCACTCAGATAGATGATCTATGCTCTGGTCATGTAAGTACCTTTTAGATTTATTGCTGTTACTTCCAGAGAGAAAATTATGTCTCATTTCACTGTCTTTCTAGAAAGGTTGAAGTTTTTCTTTCAAAACTTACCTAGAAATTCTCCAAATCTGTATAATCACACAAGACTTTAGAGTCCTCTAGGATTTTGTTCCTACTCTCAGGATCATACCTGCCTCAGATAAGACCATCTGCCATCTGACTATGTCCGGAACATGGTGGTGCCAGTTCTCCTTGGAAAGGGACCATGATTACTGATTTGAATCCCCTGAACTAAAACCACATCGTCAAAGCAATTATCCAAGGCTCCAAAAGTTCCAGCATACGTTTGGCTTCTCTAACACTTTGATATCCAAAATCTTCTCAATAAATAATACTTGCAAGCGTTGTACAATATAATAGATAATGCATGTGGCATTTAAGGTCATTTCCCTTATATTTTATCTTGAGAATAAGAAAACAGCCTCTCTTTTAGGTCTGAATCATCATTAGTCTATTAACTTTTCTTATACAGGCCCTTCCAGAAATCTGGAAGAAGCTAAAAGTAGCTTAACCTACTTCACAATTGTGCCTCAGGCCAGCCCTAACTGAAAGTACTACCAATGGAAAAGAATTTGATTTAAATCAAAAGGAAATAAGGTTGTACATCTGTATGCTCTACATATAACAACACGTTCCTTGGCTAATATATTAACAATCAGTTTCTAACAGCAAAAAAATAAAAAAGCTAACTTTATGGAATAATGTAAGTCATGTTGTAGGGCCATGTTGTGATCTCAGAACCTCCTGTCCAAATAACCAAGCAAATAAAGAAAGCCTTATCAGGAAAGGCATTAGCTTTCTAGGTCCAAACTCACAAGGCTTATTAGAGGGACTTTGTTCCCGTGAGATTGTGAGATTGGTATAAAATGCCATGCAAAGTTCAGTAGGAAAAATGTAACTTCTTTGTATTATATTTTTTATAGACTGAGGTTTGAAATTGTGGTATTTTAAAAGGTCCTTCAAAAAGTTTCAGATTGGTTCATGTCAAATCTGGTTAAACACTTAGGAATTCAAACTGACAGTTAAACCTGTAGCCGAGGCTTTAATTATTTCCAAGGCTCTCTAGGGAATGGACATATTGTCACCTAATTAAAATGAACCTCAGTTTTTTATATGCAAGTGATATTTAAAACAGTATTTCTAAAGATTTCTTCATCTGCATCACTTGACTGAGGTCTACAATTCCAGCTACGTAGGTGGCTGAGGCAGGAGAATATATAGTTCCAGGACAACCTAGGAAATTTAGTAAGATGCTTCCACAAAGTAAAAATACAATTTAAGAAGAAAATAGACCTTAATAGTAGAGTGTTTGAAATGCACACACAAAACCCAGGCATTAGGCATTCGCAACCCCACAAGACAACAATCATAACAAAGCAAATCCTCACCTTGGACATATAATTCCTTCACTTTTGACGCCTGAATTTCCAGGGGAGCTGAAGTGTTGAAGGTTCTTACAGTCCTCTACAAGACACGCTGGCTGCCTAGCAGAGTTTTTTGCCCACCACTTCACTTGTTAAGGATATTCCCATGAACAGCAGTGCCATACACTCCAAGTCTAGAAACTAGAACCTAACAATCATCACATTCATCTTAGAATTAAATTCCAGGAACAAAAGTGCTGTCCACATTTGCTTATGTCTTTAATTAGAGACACCATTAAAAAATACACATTTCATTTCTTCTTCATTTAACAATACCACAGCTAAAGATGTAGTTGGACTCAGGTGGGTTTATTTTCATCCAAACAGTCCTTTCAAAAGTGATGACATTGTCTTCAAACCTTGAACTGGAAACTAATCAAATAACTATAATTCACCTCAGCAAGATATATTACAATAATTGACAAAAGACTGTATAATGATTAAGGATTATGATAAATTATGTATATGACGAATGAATGTGTGTGCTATACTGTTTCCTATGTAGAAAACAAATGCCTGAGAATGATTTCAGAATAATTGCTCTGGTAAAAACAGCCTCAAATAGATAGAGATCTTAAGAGCTGGAGAAGACTAATATTTTGTCATATCCAGTGGTAGTAAGGAATATATGAGCTCAGGTTGTTTTGAAAATATTTAGTGACAGTAGAAGAAGTTTTAAGTGGGTCAAGCACAATGAAGCAGACCGTGACTTTTTTCAATTATGAAAGTCTATAAAAAACTAGAGCTTTTTGGTTATATTGGTGTGAGTTTAGATATGTTAATTTGGTACCAAAACAACAAACTGGATAGAAAGAAAAAGTACCCATTCAGAGGCTAGTGATGTCAGATGCTGGAATATTTCCCTAAGGGAGGAGGGAAAAGTGCAAACTAAAAGAAATTATGTGTTATTCTGTAGATACCCCTTGTCAGATTCTAGAAATATAGCTATATAAAGTAGTTAGAAGCTGAGGTGATGGTTCACTGGCTAATATCTCTTATCTCATAAGTATTACACATGAGGTGAAATACAGATGATCTACAAAACCCTGGATTCAGTAGAGTATAGTTGATCAGTTCTCCTACTTTAAGATAGTACAAAAGAAAGGAAAAGCCCTAGCAGCCAAATGGTCAGCTCATCTAGAAGATGCCATGACAAAATATCGAGGGGGCTATTTCAAGCTTTTGTCAATAGAAGAATGTATCTTTAGGTGGAAAGTATCTGGGAGAACTTAGGAGAGGGAAAACCAGGTTCAGAATATATTGTATAAAATTATTTTTATATGTATATTTAGGAAAATATAAAAGTAGTAGAGAGACGGGAGAGATTCTGTTTTAAGCAAGGTACAAGGTGAAGAATGACACCCAAGTTTGTCCTGTGATTTCCACACACATGCATTAACATGCATTGTTATGCATTTGCCATCATTCACTCTCTCATACAACGCACACATATGCAGACACACACATCTAATAATATATAGGTCAACTGCCAAAAATTTTCCAAGTTGTTCCCAAAAATAATTCTTCTAGTTTTCTATTTAGCAGTATCCCAGAAATGCTCATTAACTACAATATTTTAAGTTTGAGTTTTGGTCCATTTTTTGGGTCACCTACCTTTATGATTAACTCCTCTCATTTTTTGTAATTTCCAAACAGCACATAGTTAATAACATGATTTATTGAACAATTTCTTTTAAAATTGACTCAATGTCAGATAATTTTGTCTAATCATAGGTAATATTCCTTGATGTCTATAATGACTTAGTCTGGAATTATCATCATTAAAAAATGAAGTTGAATAAGAAAAGTAAAGAAAAGAAAAAACCTCTACAGATGATGTCTTTTCCATGAATTGCAGGGGTTTGAAAATAATAAAGGCATATAGGCAGAAGCTGCTTGTTCATTCCTGGCTGATCAGACCCAAAATAATCTTACAGAAACTATATTAATTAAAACACTTCTTGGCCTATTATCTCAAGCTTTTTTATTAACTCAGTCTTACATCTTAAATGAATCCATTCCTATTATTTTGTATTTTACCATGAGGCTCATGGTTTACCAGTAAGGATCCAGGGAGTCTGTCTCCTTCAGCAGCTACATGGCATCTCCTCGACTCCACCTGCTCTGTCTATACATTTCTGCTCAGATTTTCTGCCAGGCTTTACTCTGTTAAGCCATTGGCAAAAGCAGCTTCTTTTTTAACCAATGGCAATAAAATATATTTGAAGAATACAGAGGGGAATACCACATCACCTCCTCTTTTTTGTCTGCTTAAAAAGGAGGATTTAACATTAACATAGCAAGATTACATACAAGAAAACAGCTATTAAGCAAGAGTTACAGTTATAATATTTAGCCCTTTTACGTTTGGCAAATTAAGAAAAATATGCTAATCTATCTCATCTTTGTAAGTCTAAAGTTTCATATCTATTCTATTTTTATAATTATAATTAATATTTTAACTCTACCAAAGACTCTGGAAGGATATAATATTACCTAAGTAAACAGGAAGTGCATTGTAAGCAACTTTTAAAACTCTACAATTGACAGAGACATCTTGTTGTCTGGACAGTCATCAAAAGTTTTTTTTGTAACACTGGGGAATCCATCTTTAGCCTACAGAGCCATAGTATTTGGCAGACATATTATGAAGCAGGAAATTTTAAAGACAATTTTGCCTATACTGGCAGTTTGTTAGTCACTTTTTTGTGTGTTCTTTAGAATGTCTAGAAGACTCTTTTATGAAGGAAGAAACTGGAAAGACCATCTCACCTTTTTAAGGCAACTTTAGTAGTCATTTTTGTGGGTCCTGTATTTTCAGTTTATACAGCATACCATTAAGCAGTCCAGACAAGAACAGTTTCTTGCCAAAATAGTTAGCCTCATCATATTGAAGGCAAATTTTATAACAAGATTTTTTTATGTCTATTAACCTCTCTGAAGTAATTTGTTTTGCCAGAAGCAGATAGGTCTCACTGTTGAGAAAAGTCAGTTTTTAAAACATTTTAAATGCCATATTTTATATGTCTTTGAAAGATTTGAAGAATACCTATTTATCTGAAATAGTTCTCTGTACATCTAGAAACCCTAACATTAAATGAACTCTACAAATACAATACCTTAAACAAGAGTAGAAATACATATAACAAAATTAACCCTAAATTTGTATCAAAAGACCAAGATCTATACAATGCAAAATGTTTATTTTTATATTATATTTCCTTTTAAATAAAAACAAACATTTGTAAACAATATTTGGGAATTTGGGCATAGTTTTCTCTAAATTGCTTTCTGTTTTTGTTGGGCAAAATATTTTGGGGGGTTCACAGAGACTATTCAAGGGTATCTTGATTCATTAAACCACATTAGTCTGTAAGGAATCCACTGGTTCTTATCCTTCATGGAAACTTTATGAAACTTCATGAAAGCTTTATAATGGGGACAAACAAGGAAGGGGGCTTCAAACAACCTCTACTTAGAATCTATAGGCACAGAAATTCTGTGTGAGCTAAATAACATCAGAGTACTCTGTGTGATCAACCATAGATTCAAATATGGATTTCTTCAGTTCTGATGATATAAGGTATGACAAACATTAGGGAAATTTTCAGTTATAAGTAAAACCTTACTTATTTGGGGAAAACTGTTTTAAGTGCTATTAATTGACTTTTTGGAAGCCTTACTGAAGTTAGAGTTTGCATTTCATGGTTAGTGGCTATAGATAATGGGTTGACTTCTTCAGGTGATTGATGCAGATTTCAAACCAAAGTGCAATGTATATGGTCAGAATTTTTTTCTTCTTGAATGCTTTTATTATAGAAAAACTGTATTTCTTTAACTTACCACCATATTTCCATTAAAAAACACATAAGTGTATATTAACTTGAAATATTCTAATATTTCATTTCACATCAGAATTCAATTTTCATATAAATGTCTTTTGACACATCAATTCCTATAATATAGGTGAAAGAGTCATACTAAACAATGATGTTAGATAAAAAACAGTAGGAAGAATACTAATCATAGTTGCTAACTCATGGTTGTAACTAAGCGTGCAAACTGATTTTCTGATTCCTGGAAGTGGAGGCATAGGTAGAATATCACCGATTATAAAACATAATATTCCAATGAAGATTTATATTTCTGGAATTAATTTTAAACATATTTTAAAATATAATTCTTGAGCCCTGAAAAAATGTCTTATGGGTTCAGAGCATTTGCCCTTCTTCCAGAAGATCTGCATTCAGTTCCCAGGTGAACTGGAACCCAACACTGGGAAGACCATAAAAGCTTCTAACTCCAGTTGCAGAGGTTCTGACACACACTTTGGCTTCCTTAGGCATCTGTGCATTTGTGGCATATACTCACACAGATACACAAAAACACACATATACCACATATATACATAAAGAAAATAATGAAAATTAATATTTAAAATTATTTTTGAGAACTTTTATATAATATTATTCATTACATATTACATATTTTATATTCTCCATTTTAATGTGGTTAGTTATCTATAGTAATTACTCATCCATATATATTTAAATATGTATGCTTTGGAATCCATAAATATTTCAAAACAAATAAATCATTCTCAGCATTGTTCAGTTCAGCATGTGCAGTTGAGAGTGATTTTTATCACTTAAATTCATGGTCAGTGACTTTAAATCTTCTTTCTCTACATAAGAACACTTGAAAGAGGGAAAATGAATCAAACTCTGTAAATAACAATATATTACATGGCAAAGTAATGTCAAAATTTGAGATTGTAACTGGGAATTGGATTTTTCCTATAGTTACCATGTTATTTTTCTTGTTTATTAGCCAAATGATATATTATTTTATAAATTTATGAAGACCTCCATAATTACCACAAACAGTATTTGTTAATTTATTATAAATTATTTTGTCAAAATTCTAGGGGACCTTAGTTTGAAATAAAGATGGGGATATATCTATACTTCCTTGTACATTTCAAAAAAGAGTCCTTGTCTCTTGATTTCTGGCAAATTATGCATCATTGACCTATAATTCTATCCCTCAGACATCCATGTAATCTTACCATGACCCTCCTTGCCATGCCTACAATTTTCTGGTCTTCTATTTAACTCTTCAAATGTTATTAAATATACTCAAAATAAAGAATCACAGAAGAAATAAAAATTAAATAGTATGATGCATCATAGATCTGATATCATATATAAAATTCTGAGTGTGATCCAAATGTTGGTGATGGTGTTTATTATAATAGGGATGAGATAACAAGTCAAAATGCAGAGAATAAATGTCTATCAAAAGAGGGCTCACCCATCAATGTGATATATATCACACCACTTGCCAGAGTTCAGAGGCTATTCTGCAAGGAGACAGAAAAGTTATAGGAGCCATCATTCTGATAAGAGTGGACCAAAACCCCTTTTCTAGACAGGTCAGGAGCACCACACTTGCAAACTCATCTGTGGTGGCATGGTGTGCATAAGTTCAAGTCAGTCCACATTCCAGAAAGAAGGGCAAAACTCATGGTCACCCTGCCTCACTGATAAGCTATTGACATTTGACAGCTTCTAGAAGAGGAAAACTCATTTTTTTATAATGGTGTGGCCCCTGTAGTTCATCAGGGCTTTACTGGATTTACACACATTTGACTTCTTGGGTTAAAAAAAAAGACATGAAATTGTCAGGGAGTACAGTGTGTAGGAACAAAATTTGATCAAAATACACTGTATCTATGTATGGCACTCTCAAACAATTAATAAAATACTATTTTTAAATAATGCTGTTGAGGATTATAGCAACATGTGTAATCATTTTGGAGCAGTCTTGAACTGCCTAACAATGAAATCCATAAGTTGCAGTCTTAGGTACTGGCTGAAGGGAAATAATAAACATCTTCTCACACAGCTGCTATTGAAGGCTTTGTAAGGGTGTTATTTGCAGTGGACTGAAACTATAAACAAACCAATGCAAGTCAATTAGAAAATTAAAGGACACATGTGGTATGTCAATAAAATGAAGAATTACTCTTTAACAATAATGATGTCTGGATATAATACATTAGTATGTTCACAAGTATAGCAATGTGATAATCAAAAGGCCATTTGGAAAAGAATGTATACCTAGTTTTGGTAAAGCTCTGAAGGACTCAGAAAAGTGAGGTATACTGAAAGTCAGCATCATCTGTGGAGGGTGTTGAAAAAGGTACTTAAACCTCCATATTTGATGGTTGCTATGTGGTTCATAGACTGACCACGCCTCTTCAACTCCACTTACAATGATTCTACTTGGCATGTGCAGTACTGTAAAGCAACAAAAATGATTTTCTCTGAAACATTTAATATACTATAGTTACTGTCAAATGTCTTAACAATCCAATCCCTTTGCTTAACATCCAGTGGAATAAGACCTTTCTTTTCAAATCCTGTCTTTCAAAAATAATTCTCATTTTATCCAACCCTCGATTCACCACCTACTTTACTGTCTGAGTTGGGGCAGTTAAATTCATCTAAACAGAACTTGGTTTTCGTTGCGTTTGAGAAATGCTCAACCCTTTAATTTCCAACAATCCTTCCTGCTCTCTCTCTTTCTCTCTCTCTTCCTCTCTCTTCTCTCTCTCTCTCTCTCTGTCTGGTTTTTTGAGACAGGGTTTCTCTGTAGCTTTGGAGCCTCTTTTGGAACTCACTTTGTTGACCACGGCCTCAAACTCGCAGAGATCCACCTGTCTCTACCTACTGAGTGCTTGGAATAATGGTGTGTGCCAACACCACCTGGCCCTGTTCTCTTTCTAATAAAGAATACAGTGTTAGAAGAATCTGCAAAATATTTTGACAACAAAATCATTCAAAGTGGAAAAGAAGGTTATCTGTGGACAGAGACGTTCCTGTCTATCTTTTTATTTATAGTAAGGGTAGATAGATCCAGTGTTGGTGGTTCATATCCAGGATATAAGTTTGCACATCAGAGGCATCAGCACCTTTTCTGAATGTACTCCCAAAATCACTGCTCTTCTTTCAGGAAAATTAAATGTAATCACCATCAGCAATAAAAGGGAAAGGAGATTTCAGCCTGAGTCATGGTCAGATCTTTTCACTCAGAATTAAATCTTAATACTGGAACTGAGCACAAAGCTCAACCAGGAATGCACTTTCCTCACATCCTTGAAGATCTTCAGGCCCTCAGAGTCTGTGTAAAATAATTTATTCAGGGTATGGGATAGTAGAAAGAGGAATATCCCTGGGCACATAGGCCAGCTGGAGCAGACAGTTGGTGAGTTTCAAGTCCAGAAAAAGATAGGGTCTCAAAAAGTAAGGCAAAAAGGCAATTGAGGGACTCATCTGTTGTTGGCCTATGGCATCTTCACACATGTATATGTAGGATAACAATGCATGTGCACGCGTGGGCACACACACACACTAAAAAATTAATTTAAAAAACTTGAAGCTAATTTTTATTACAAAGATAGTAAAAATCAGATTTACCATGCCTCCAGAAATATTTATTTTCTAAAATAAAATTATATCCACCAAACTTGGCAGATTATGACAAAATATATGATATAAATGAAGTATCATATATAAACATTTCATCTTGGGATAGTATGCTTGTAGTCACTGAAGATCACTCTAACTACCATAAATTACTATTAATTGATAACATTTCACAAGTCATGAGGAGCACTTTACAAAACTCGGGTGGTTATCAAACACAAGTTAAATGGTTAGGTTTTAGGAACTTTGGTGACCTGTTCACAGCTACTTCTTTTCTGTGGCATTGCCTCTGTTCTTTGCCGGTCTTCCATTCATTTGTATTCCTCCAGCATTCAAAGTTGCCCTTCATTGACTGGAAGTTTCTCAGTGTTTCAGCAAAATTTATCATTCTCTTTTCTGTACCATGAACAATTTGTTGTTATGCTTCATGGTACTTCATTTTTTCCAGTTCTCTAAGATATTAGTATATAGTCTCTTCAGCAGCATTGTTCTAAATGTTTATTTATATCTCTTTATATATCTAACTTGTATACTTGTGATATTTTTCTCAGCTCTGATGGTTTCTTTTTAATAAATAAGAGAGCACAGATAGTTTATGCTCAATAATCGTATACTTCATATAACCGAGACACATTACTCAGCTCTCAGTAAATACTTGAATAATTAGATCATTATCAAGCATTTTCCCTAAACATGATGCCACTGGTGTTTTTCATTTTTCTCTGTGATGTATTTCTCAGAATTTTGCAATTAATGAAGAATTGATTGAGTACCTATCATGTGTACACAATAAGCTAGGTGCTTGAAATATATATCTTTAATTGAATAAATTTACCTCTTTCTCCAGAAAACATAATGACCACAAGAGATAATATCACCTGAGCAAATATCACCTCCAACAAATAATGCCCACAGTGGACCAGAATGTGATATTTTGTTCCAGTGTTGTGAACACGTTTAGTCCTAGAACATTGAAGACTAAAGCAGGAACATCAGAGTTTAAGGGCAGCCTGGGCTACATAGTGAGTTCCATGCTAAATTTGCCTATATAATCTCTGTCAAAGGAAATAAAGTACCCAACTTACAACAACAAAAGGAAATGAACAAGGCTAAATGAAAAGAAAGTGATATTGTGGTGGGAAAAAATAAAGCCACATAAGAGGATTAGAAGCGCTTTGGGAGACTGATATAAATTAAGTAGTGAGATCAGGGTAAACCGGATTTAATGAGCATCTCTTGATCCAGGACTTGAAAATGGCAAAGGGTTTTAAACATTCAGATTGTTTTTAAGGAGCAAAATGAAAATCAGAGTACATATAGCACACAGAAATCTCTTCTTTAAGGTTTAAATATCTCAGGAAGGACACTTCAAAATCTGGTAACAGAATTTTCAACTAGGTATGAAAACTGAACTTCTGGAGAGGCAATTTTATTCTATACCCTTTCATGTCTTTGAGAATTTCAATCCTTTTAGTACATTATTTGTTTAAAACAGACACTTATTCTACTATGAAGCCTCTTAAAACTTGCTTAAATTTCCTTAAATATCACAATACTATTGTTTCTGAGTTAAATAAATAAAAGTTGAATGTTTAATATGGTCTAATTTTATTGGTTAACATTTGCTCCACAAATTTAAAATTATAGAAATATCATAATTAGGAACTAAAAGTAGATTTTATTTATACAGCTCAGGATTCTGTAGAATTGCAATTTAGTTGATAATAGCTGGGCAGCTTTCAACCTGGGTCATCATGACTATGTTGTCACATTTGTAGACAGGATGGCTTCCTGGAGTCAAGGCATGTGTGAGGGAGCTAGAATAGAAGAAATCGTGTTAATGGTACCTCTCTGTTATCCTACTTGAAATGTGCCTTATTTGTTCATATAGAAAGCACAATATCAAAGAGAACCAAGGATCCTTGTAGGTTTCCTTGTTATGGAAGCTCATAATTCCCACAAGAGGCATGGGAGACATGTATAGGTACCTGACTTAAAATTCTAATTCACTTTGTTCAGTCCAAGAAAATTTATAAAGGCAGAGGTTGAGAAATGTATGCACTTTTTTATCACCTGATCGGCACTTGTGTGTCGTGACACAGACTCACACACATACAACATCATAATAAATATAACAGTTTCGTTAAAAATAATTCCTATGTGATTATTTGCTACAATGCTATATTTAAAGTATGAGGACATAGCCTCCATCTCTTGAGAGAAAGAGGTAAAATATTGTTGTTTTTAACTTTTTTCTATTAATGTAAAGTGAAAATTAAGAATATCAGTGTTGAATTACTACAGATTGGAGGTAGAAAATGTAGACACAACCAGATAATTCTTGGTTGTGTTTATCATGCTGTGGTAATAGAGATTTGAGAGTTAAAATAAAGTCTATTATGAGACTGATCTCCAAGTGAGTCTGTGAAATATCGAGTATATGGTCTATGTCCTATGGAAGTACTCGTCTATTATAAAAATAGAGCTGCTTTGCTTGAGATTTTCTTCCCATAAGAACTCATGCAATTATGTGGCTCCTTTTACATCATTAAGTGATTTACAAGTTCATCTTTTCTTTTGTTATATTAAAAAATATAAAAAATGGATGTGTTTAATTTGTGTCTGGTCAATATCAAATATACTTGAAAGATTAATTTCCTACACCTCTATGCCATTTTTAGTGTCTCTGTTCATATCTTCAAGTGAGGCATTCTGATTTCTGATGTCTTTTGACAAATGACAGCTTTAGCTTGCAAATATCTTATTGCTTCCCTATATTCATGCTGAGTCATTCCTTAAATATTTGGCTTAACCGGATTGTATTTCATGACTTCTTCAGATAAGGCTTAGTATTTTTAGATGGTGTACTTTGTCTCTCCCTATTTAACATTTATTAATTCTAAGATTGACTTTTCTTTATATACTTTAGTTTATCGATTGATTGAGTGATTGATTGATTGATTGATTTTTTTGAGACAGGGTTTCTCTGTAGCTTTATAGCCTGTCCTGAAACTAGTTCTCATAGGTCAAGAGCAAGCTGGCCTCAGACTCACAGAGATCCGCCTACCTCTGCCTCTGCCTCTGCCTCCCAAGTGCTGGCATTAAAAGCATGAGAAATCACCACCCAGCTATATAATTTATTTAACTCCTACATAGAAATATAACCTTTCTTCAGCATTTTTAGTGAAGATAAATAAGAAAGAGTGGATAAACAGTCTTAGTGTCTCTGGTAGACAGTGCTTTCTATTTACAGGCCATTCTCACTTTTGCTTCTTGGGTTCTGGATCAACAAATTTCTTTATTGTGACTAAAGCCAGGAATGTGTGGAAGATTAAAGCATCCTTCGGTGTTTATTGATAAATTCTTATCAAGACCCACACACCCCACTGAGCATCTTTATTGATTTATTGATGTCTTTTTTAAAGGAATTCCAGATTTGCACTTATGTTAAGAACTGTGAAAACCCTCTATTCTGCATAGAATGTAACTGTCTGTAAGAGGGATATAATAATGCCCATTATTATTATTAACTTTTATTATTGGTAGTAGTAGTAGTAATGGTATAGTTATCGTCATTTTAGGTTTATTTAACCTATCACTAAGATAATCCTCACACATGCTAATACACACTCTTCAACCAACTATCTACCTATTATACCCTATTCTTTCTCTAATTTTAGTGCCTAACCACACAGTCTCCTTGGCACTCACTCCTGAAGGTTTAACATCTGCGGAGATCTGGAAAACCTACTTCAATTAGGTCAACTCTACTCTGAGTTCTTTACTCTTAACTCCATGCTGTATAGATAAACAACATTATTGATTTTTTTTTGCTAACCATTTTGTCACTGGTCATATTTATTAGTTTTTCAATAGAATATTTAAGAAAAAATGTAGACTCGAATGATATTGAGACACAACTGAAGAGATGAATTTCACACAAATTAAAACAGCCATCCTTGGATCAGATATAAATTAGACCTAATTATGAGATACTAGGAAGATGGGACTGTGGCCCCGCAGTGTTGTTAATGGGATTCTGTGGAGGCATGTTCTGGGCTCTGGAGAATGAGGTGATAGGTGGCGATTATCATTAGTGACTTTTGAATAAAGATGTTGGAGTCTTCTCACTCATTAGACCAAACAGTTCAGTGGTCATGACAAGTGGCTGTAAAAGGACCCTAAAATTCTGTCCAAGTGGTAGAATTGCTTATTACTGCAAAAACCTATTATTTCCATAATGGTGGTGTGATTAAGAAATCAGCACTAGGCATCATCCCTCATCAACTGTGCAGCTTTTAAAAGCTTGTGGCAGTGGTCACAAATCAAACTCGGAACAGTTTCTGCACCTTCAACGAGACATCCATGACACATACTATTTTCTTTTCCAGCTGTGACTTTAATTTGAACATTATCAGGGACAGGTCAAAACAAATCTGCCATAAATCACTCCAACAGTTTGGTTCGAGTTGGAGGCCCACAGGCAGCAGCTACTATGAAAAGGAAGCAGTGGCTTGACAGACATTGTTGGTGAGAAACCTCTCTGGAGCAAGAACAGAACTGTGATTGTCACTTTCCCCCCATATGCCCTGGTAGTAAACACAAGACATGCGGCTTTGCTGAAAAGTAATACATTATTTCATGAGGAAAGCACTACCTAAATTCAATGCCAGGGGAAGAAACTGCGCAGACCACACTGTAAATTAAAAGATATAAAACGATCCTAGAGGACATTATGCTTAAGGAAACAAATTCTCATTATTCTGAGTGAGGCTCTGAGTTTTACAGTCTGACCTAAATGACAATTATAATTGGATATTTACAATGAAAAATACGTAGAAAACCTACAAGCAATAAGTCAGTGATTATGCACTTGCAAAAACATGTGCTCGGCATTTTTTTAAATTCCCTAATTAAATCCTAATTAGTATGTGCGGTGGAGTGTTAATTTTTGCTAGCTATACCTCCAGGGCATATTTTTACACCTTCAGGAGTGTAAGCTTATTCAGATATGTGAAAGATAATTATCAATAAAAAAAGGAATGAGCACATTGTTGGCTTGGAGAGTTGCTTATGTGCAGTTTCTTATTGTCTCTGCCGAAACAAGCCCCAGAGACCATTATATTCCTGTGACGTGTTGTCTTTCTTAGCTGCAAATATTTCTATGTTGGCTATTGGATATGCAAAACATGGCTGTATCATCCAACTGGGACAAACTTCCTAAGAAGAGAGAGCGCTGTAACTAGCACACCTAAAAAGCAAGTGGGCTATCAGGCCAGAGTGCTCACACTACTCCTCCTCCAGAACTAAGAATCTAATGGGAAACCATTGTTCCTGGCTTCAGCTTGATGTGTCAGGGATCCCATTAAACTATGGAGATTGTAATAAGGATTAAAATTATTTTTAATCACTATGCCAAGGTTTTAATGGAGGAAGGCTAACGGTGTTTCCACCTGAATTTCAGCCTGTGACATCTTTTGTTTCAGATTATCAACATATTTCCAATTTCTCCTTTTCAGGTTACCAACATTTTTATTGTCTTATATGTTAGAATTTCAAAATAGGTCAATTAGAGAGGATAAGAACCCAAAACTCCAATGATAAGCTGGCAGTCTGGAACCTAAAGTAACTACAGTAATAGAGGGCTAATAATGGTACACTAAGAATATTAGCAATAGCAGCGATGATCAACACTTATTAATTCCTAGACATTAAATAAACAAAGTTTTAGGCTCCACCCCCTTTCTTTCCTCCTCCTTACTTTCTCCCTCCCTCCCTCCCCCAATCTGTCTCTGGAACAGAAGATAACAGAGTAAATGAAGCCCCAGTGTGTATAGTACTTCATGAAATCCAAGTACAAAGACTAGAAAAGTGAGAATTTTTTCTTAAGAAATTTGACTCCATTTTTATTACTTTATATTTATTGTCCATAGTAGTGGTTTTTAAGAAGATTCCCATAATAAAATATGATGTATACTTTATCCATTTCCCCTCATAGTCTTCATGCTTCCCTTTGTCCTGATGTTTATGCCCCTCTAATTAAATCCTGTCTTACTTCCACTTTCATTTCATCTTTAAATGCATAATTTTTATATTCTGTTTAAAATCTTGGAGCCATAAATTGGGGAAACGTGTAATATTTGTTTTACTGAGACTGACTTAATTTCCTTGTTATTATTTTTTAATTATATCTATATTTGTGTAAATGACATACTTTCTTTCCTGTATAAGGCTGAAGAAAACTCAATCGTATATATAACATATTTTCTTTATCCAGTCCTCTGTGGTTAGACCTTTAAGGTGGTTCAAAAGTTTGGCTATTGAGAATATAAGTAAGTATCTCTATAATATGTTGACACGAAGTCCTTGCAATAAACCATTCAGGATTATATATCTGGCTATTAATTTGCTTTGTGTGAACATTTTTGAGACCTACAACTTCCCCTCCTAGCCTATCTCAGCCTAATGATTACAGTTTTATTATTGATGGGGAAACAGAGAAGGGGACTGCTTTGTTCAAGTTTTCATAGTTCTTCAAGGTATTGAGCAGGCTTCAAGGAGATAAAAGCCAAGAAGGTCTTATATAGTTCTGGACCATGAATCCCACAATTCTGGTAATCAAAGAAATTCATACCTGCTTGTCCAGTGATGTGACAATGATTATAAAGGCACCAACTACTCCTGATTGGATTTGAGGCCTGTTCCTCAGGAAAATTTCATGGCCGGTTCAGTAAATTTGGACAAAGGCCTTGACTAGGAGACCATAGGCCCGGGGCAGGGGTGGAGGGGTCATACTAGTATTGTTTCACATATTTATGCTTATACTCACGCATTTGTGATACCCGGAACCTTAGCTGTAGAAATTCCTTATAGTCATGGGCTACAAGTAAATTGTTGTGATTGCTCAGCTCTAGATGGGCCATTTATCTCAGCTTGCCTCTACCCAAGGTTCAGAGAACATCATAGCATTGGGGATGTAGAGTAAAGAGCTATGAACTGCTGTCATCTGCAAATGGCATTACCATTTACATGGTATGACTGTCTGCACAAGACCTAAGCCAAATCAGGACAGTTAAGCTTTTAGAATGAATGGACCTGTTGGGGTTCTAGTAAAACTAAGGAGCTATTTATAATTTACGGTTGCTGAAGGAAGGAGATTCGTTTGTAGAAGTGGCTTTTGATAGTTTTGTCATGACCCACTGGATAGTCCCACACTGTTGCATATCTGGAAAAACATTAATTAGAATAAGCAGATCAATAATAATAATAACAATACAGAAAATTAAGTAGGAAAGGAGAAATGTTAGGGATTCCTGAAGGAGGTAGTGGAATGTAGATAATAACAAAACACAGTGTCTATGTTTGTTGTGTGTGTTTGGGTGCATGTGCAATTTTCAGAGAATAAATACAATTACTATATATTTAATAAAATAAAACAAAATAAAATTCTGCCATAGTGAAGAGACAAAATGAAAAAAGGTAGATACCATGAAGGCTATATATACAAAAAATTTAGAGTAAGAACATTGCATTAACACACACACACACACACACACACAAACACACACAATTCCTATACCCCAAAAATGTTGTGTTTGGTATTTTAGACAAATCACTCACGACAATAGAGCAATTGCTACTCTTTCAGTAGACATGCATTCCACTCCTACAAGAAATTGGCTAATTTTGGAGACATTGACAGAATAATTTTTGATCTCTTAATGTATAGCACGTTACCTTTTAGGGAAATGATTTTTGGTCATGTGGATAAGTTGTATCCTTATGAATTGTATGATCTTGAAGTATCAGCCACCAAGAAAAGAGGCATTGCATAGGTTTCTAAGATTCACGTAAAAAGGGGGTGAGAAAAATCAATATTTCGCGGAGTAAAAATATTTGGCAGAAATGATGTTTGAGTGGCCAACAGAAATCTGTCAGTACTTACATCCCAATATGACAGATGGAAACTTTTATGATCATGAATGCTAAGAGACTCAATACAGTTCCCATAGCTTCTAAGCATTGTAGTCATGATTTGAATATAGCTATAAGTCTGAATCATTGCCTATCTATTATCCAATGAAAATGGTAAAAAGGTCTTGCCAAAGTGACATTTAAATGGCTAAATGCACAATTCTCATCATTCATAAGTTTGGCAAGCCCTTCTGTAAACTCATTTTAAATGTCACACTTTTATCTCATTTTGCTCTTCGATAATGGCCAAGCACAACTGTCAACAGCTGTGAAGGTTTACAGATCATTAGATTTTCCTCTGCAGTTGACTCTCAGAAATGCCTTTGTGTCAAAGGACTTCTTTTTCATTTGAGGAGACTGGTTTTAGAGTAGTTTTGCTTCAAAGTAGTTAGTTGGTCAATTTTCCCCAAAGAGCAATTAACCTAAGCGGTTGTGGAGATGGGACCACTGTGAGCACAGCTCTACTTCTGCTTGTCTTTGCATCGGTGTCTAGTACTCTTACCTACAAGGCTGTCTGGGTCACTTCAAAGCTCTTGGACAGATGGCTCATCAACAAACTTTGTATGCGAGAGCATTTTCTTTGAGGTAAGTTAAGGGGAGATATTTCTACTAATCCATATATTTGTCCTTCACTGTTTCACATGTGGGAATATATATATAAAATATATAAAATCTTTTAAATTATCGTTGGAATAATTTAATGATATTTTAAAAGATTTTAAATTCATCTTTCTCCACTTGAATATATAGTGGCATATATATATATATATATATATTACAACTGAGAATATATATACAATTCAATATTTTCATTCCTTCTGTCTTTTTTCAAATCTAGATATGAAAAATGAATCATCCTTATAACTCTAGCCAAGTTACCATAGTCACAAGAAATTCTATCTGATGAGTCTAGTAAAAGTAACCAGGTTCTATGAATTCTATCTGAATCTTAAGTATACCATGATAACTATGGGATTAGCATGCTCAAGTGCATGATTTTATTTTCTTTTCAAACCAATCTACTACTTATTTTATTTCATGCTTCAGAAACAGCACAGCTATTACTGAAAGCTAAAGGCCCTACCATGCAGCACAACCTGGCATCCTCTCTGATGAGTAAATGCAGTCTTACATATATCTTTCTATATCTCTTCAAATATATTCAGCATTGACATTTGGGAGTTAGAAATGCCAATTTCAACAATGACTCTTAGGGATTTCTATTTCTTGGTATTAATGTCCTGTGTATTTGCTATGCTACCCTTTGAAATCTACAATAAAAATCATGTGGCATCTTTTCCATTTTTAGGTTACAGAATAGTGAAGAATCTATGTTATACTGGGGCTACTTAGTGTTTTACTTGTTCTTCTTTGATCTGTTCAATAAATTTGTCATTTTGGAGAATCTCACATGGCAAAGAATCATTGTCATATACTCAACAGTCCGCAAAAAACTGAATCTTTCCAACAATAATTTAAAAGATTTTAAATTCATCTTTCTCCACTTGAATATATAGTGGCATTTCATTTGTACTTTAATAAATGAAGCTTACATGAGGATCAAAAAGTAAAACAGCCACAACACTGGCCAGTCTTGCAGAGCAGGCAACAATGAATATACCTTTAATCCCAGTAGTCACACTAGTTTGCCATGGAAACCAAGAAGTAGTGGTGCACGCCCTTAATGCCAAAAGTAGAGAGGATTATAAAGTGGGAGGAGAGCTCTCAGGCTCAAAATCATTCTGAGTTTTCCTGGAGGCAGGATCACCATTTTCAGACTGAGATAGAGGTAAGAGCCAGTGACTGGCTTCTACTCTTTTCTGGTCTTCAGGTTGTACCCCAATATCTGTCTCTGAGTTTTTTATTAATTGTGCTACATGAATGTCTAATAAAACCCACAACACTCCCTACATGATGGTTTCATGCTATCAGAGAGACTCTGGAACAGAGGATCCAGAGAACTTATGCTACAATCTCTATATAGAAACAGCTATGATCTACTGATAAATATATCATCCATCATGGTTGAGGGTCATTTGTTATAGATGACATACAATGCAATGCACAGTTGATACTTTACTAAGTGCTAACAGCATAAATATGAACAAGAATTAAAGGGTTCCTTTCTGTTCTCACATTGTAGAAGTCAAATAAGAATCATTAGGTTATTGTTGTAGTCCTGGAGTTTCATTGCTTATAGTTTTCATTCATGACCATGGCAACTCTTATAAAGAAAACATTTAAATGGAGTGGCTTGCTTAGTTTCAGAGGTTCAGTCATTATCATCATAGGGGAGAGCATGACAGCTTTCAGGCAGATATGCAATGTTGAATCTGAGAGTGCTATATCTCGCAGGCAATAGAAAGCTAACCTACCCACTGGGCAGTAACATCCTGAGCATAGGAAACCTCAAATTCCAGCCCCACAGTGACACACTTCCTCCGAAAAGGCCATATCCACTACGCTAAAGCCATGCCTCCTAATCGTGCCACTTCCCCATAATATTATGGGAGTCAAATACATTCAAGCTACCACAGCTACTCTATCGCTGTGCTAAAATATCAGGAATAAGCCATCTTAAAGAAGAAAGAGTTCATTTGAGTATACAGTTCCAGATAGAGAGACCTGATGGCAGAAAAGAGGCTTGGAGGCTGGAGCAGGAGGTTGAGAACTTCTTGAAACACAACCACAAGCAGAGAAAATGGAATAGAAATTATGTGTGGGTTGTGAAACCTTAAGTCACCCTCAGTGACAAATTTTGTCCAGCAAGGTCACATCTAAGAAGTCAAAAATCTTTGCTTATGGGAAACATTTTCATTCTATTATTTGATTTTATAAGTATTTTTATGTTCCATTTGTGTGAACCCCTTTTCAAATGGTGTGTCAGCCTTCTATTGCATTGTGACAAACCGACCTGAAATATACTGTCATAAAACAGCAATGGATTATTTCTTAAGATATTCTTAGGTAACGATGGCCCCTGCCTAGGAATCATATCTTGTGTTAATAGCAGCTCCTACCTATCAGCTTCTGTGCTTTGGTTATCTTCTGTGTAAGTTTCTATTGTGCTTAATTGGATTTCCTACACTGTAGCTCCACAACAATGTTTCCTGAAGGATCCTTCATGTCGGTGCTTACATGATGTATGTTGATGTCCTTCTGGCCAATGTAATAAATGGTGAAACTAAAAGTGTGTATGAGGGGAGGTTATGCATGCCCATGCTACCAGAAGACAAGATTTATTTTAAATTATTCTGGCAGAAGACAAGATTTATTTTAAATTATCCCAGAAGAATCTATTATAAATGGTACCAACATTTAAAGATTAATAAATGGACTATATAATGATATGTTTTTTTTAAAAAAATGATTTATTTATTATGTATACAACATTCTGCCTCCACGTATGCCTGCACGCCAGAGGAGGGCGCCAGATCTCAGTACAGATAGTTGTGAGCCACCATTTGGTTGCTGGGAATTGAACTCAGGACCTCTAAAAGAGCAGCCAATGCTCTCAACCTCTGAGCCATCTCTCCAGCCCCTATAATGATATGTTTTAAAAGAAACAAGTATTATGTAGTTCAAGAGTTTCACTCTGTTATGAAACAAATACAGTCACATGATAGAACGCCTAAGTAAAAAAAAAGAGTTAACATTAAAACCGACACAGATATTTTAATTCCAATTCATATTATTTGGCTCAACAATGGGCATTACATGATTGTGAAAATTAATACACTCAAAGCATCAAAAAAACCCATAACCTGCCACCCTAGCTTCCTGTATATGACTACAGAATGTCTCTCTCTCTCTCTCTCTCTCTCTCTCTCTCTCTCTCTTTGAGTGTGTGTGTGTGTCTGTCTGTCTCTCTCTCACACACACAACACACACACACAAAGACACACAAACAGACCTGAGCATTTCAGGATGAAAATATATTGGCATAAAATATTTGGAAACATTTATTTTCAAACTATACAGGAATATAGCAGCCATTTGGTGGCTCACTGCTGTTAAACTACTGAGTAAATAACGTATCTCCTTTAGTGGGTAGTATCAAGTGACTGAGACACTTGTTTTTATAATAATTTGTTCTCATTGAAACTAGCAAAATATGTGTGAACTCATACTTAAAAATTTCTAATTTTTAATCTTCTTTGGGATTCTTTGTTCTGGTTGAAGTTATTATTGCTGTGCATGTTCTATCCTGAAATAAGCCCAGGAAGAGAAAGGGTACAGATCAGAACAAAAGGTTTCCCTATGCACATAAATGCTTCTGATTTTTCAAGCCTGGATTACTGTAATTCTTATTTTCTGGAGCTTTTTTGCACATGATGTTTTCTCAGATAAAGCTCTTGGAGAATGTAGAAGTTGAATCTTCATAAAAATTCACCTGCTTTGGTAAATTATTCCCCTTTTGATATCCATGCATAAGATCCTATCTAGTCTCCAATAATAGAATTCATATTTAAGAACTGGGGGAATAGTGGCTGTCTGCCCTCAGCTTTTGTCCTGCTGGCTGTTTTACATAGGGTCTGAATCAACATATTTTCTTTGAAAGCCTGATTTCAAAATTTACTTTCTCAACTAGAATAGTTGTGATAATCATTAAATAATTTATCTCAGTAGTCCTGCAATGGCTCATGTGGTGGCATGGGTGTGGGAAAGATGCCCTCCTGCTTCTGCCCTTCCTACCTGCTGTGAAAGAGAGAGTAGGCACTGGGGTCAAAGAGTGAAAGAACTACCCCTACATCTCACTAGGTGCAGCACAAAGGAAAGGAGGCCCTGCACCTGCCTGGCCAGCACATTAGATCTGACCCTGTTGAGAGGGGTGCAGGTGAGCTCTGAGGGTGTGATAGCCAGATAATTGAACCTGCCCTCTCCCCTCATATGCTGCCCACAGCAATCTGGAAGAGAGGGCCTTACACCTTACCTGGAAACACAGAAGAGTTCTCACTGGTGGTGAGAGTATGAATGACCTGGTTCTGAAGGCCCAAGTCCAGGAGAAATGGCCCACTCCTTGCTGCAGATTGCATTGGGCAAACTAGCAGATGCAGGTCTGGAGAGCTCACATGGGTAGTGGCATTGAGGGAAAGCTAGCTAGCTGACCAGCTATTACCCAGGCCCAGAGCTATGAGTTCGCCCACCCCAACATCTGCCTCATCTATGAACTGTTGGAGCCTGTTAAGGGGAGGAGCCTACAAATTCAAAACAGTAGGGTCTCCTTGACACAGGACAATAAGAAGACATCCAAGAGGATCCCCAGTGAGAGTCCATCACAGGTGGAAACCAGAGGTCTCTAACCAGACTAAAGACTCGGGGCAATGAACAATTATGAGAAAAGATGAAAGGATTAAGCTGTAAACTATGTGACTCAACAAGCCACACTACAGTCTCTATGGAAAGATTCTTCTCCTTTTATTTTGTTGTGGTTGTTGTCTTTTGTAAACAGAGACTGCGCTTTCATTTCCTGGCCACCCAGACCCAAATAATCATACAAAAATTACATTAATTACAACATTTTATCACTGGCTCAAGCATTTTCCTAACTATATCTTACATCTTAAATTAGTCCATTTCTATTAATCTATGTATCACCACAAGAATGTGGCTTACTGGTAAGTTTCTGACATCCTTCTCCTTCAGCAGCGGCATGCCATCTATCTGATTCAGCCTTCTCTCTCCAGGCATTCAGTTTGGTTTTCTGACCTACCTATATTCTGCCATGCGATAGGCCAAAGCATCATCTTTATGAAAAAATGGTAATAAAACATATTCACAGCATACAGAGCGGAATCCCACTTCAGTCTTTCATTTTGTTTGGTGTGGTTTTGCTTCGTTTTTGGTTATTCTTTTACATATAGTTTTGATTTGGGGAGAAGTTGCAAGGTCAGGGGATATATGGGAGAAAACAAGTAGATAAGTGGTATCAGAATGCATGATATGAAATCTACGAAGAATTAATAAAAGGTAAAAAATTACCAAATAGATAAATGAAATAAAATTTTAAACTTTTTGTTGTAATATTAATTTTATTTTGTTTTATCAAAATCAGTATTATTCCAAAGTATTTACTCTTTGGAGTATTTTTTTTTCTATTCAGCAATGCATTTTTAGGACAAAATTTTTATTAAAATATACTTTGCTCTTGAAAATATTTATTATAGGAATAGTGGTGTGAGATACAAACAGAAAAAAAATATTTTAAGTACTAATTCTACCTTCGTTTAATCCCTAGGAATATAATGTTTTATTCACTCAAATATGGCTGACTAAGTATAAAATAGGAACTTTATCTAAAGGAAAACTGTTTTACAAACTATATAAGCTTCTGAAATAAGATACTTACAAAGTGTGAATTTTCATGATAAATATTGAAACTATCCCTTTTTGAATGTATGCATGAGTCTCTATGGTCTTAGTTTGACTGTGATATGGTGTCACAGATACATATATATTTCAGATAAACTGTAAAGTATTAAAAGCTTTCTAAATAATCTCACAATATCATTTTCATTAGATACAAAAAACTTATCTGTGATAGAAAGCATTTTAATTTTCATTTAAAAAATTCATTTAAGAAAATTATGCATGGTGGTTATGCCTCTAATTTCAGCATTCATGAGGCTATGGAGAAAGATCTCATTGAGTTTAAGGCTAACCAGGCTACATTATCTGAGTTTGTCTGAGGAATCAACATTAAAAGTTAAAAAAAAAACAAAAAAACTCTCAGAAAAAAAAACAAAACAGCAACCTAGACCTTAAATAAAATCCATACTGGGAAGAGGGGTGGAAACCATGTTCTCAATAACACTTCCAGAATTGATTTCTGCTTTAATTTTCTCCTAGAAAATGGCAAGAAACACATTTTTAAAATTATGAATGGTAAATATTAAAAGAAATATCCAATAATAAGTGGTCAGCTTTAAAAAAAATACATATAAGTGATATTTTACAGGGTGAGGAGATTGCACTTATGTATTTAAGGATATTCCTATGCATATGGCAGCCCACTTAAAAGCAGTGTTTCTTAGTAACATTGTATGTTATTGTTATAATATGTATATTGAGCAAGTTATATTTGGACACATATATGTATGTGCATATACAAATATGCATGTAACAATAATTAATAAAAAAACAGGAATTTGGAAGAGAGCAAGTGAAGAAGGATGCTTAAAAGAAATCCCACACTAGCTCAGAATTGAGAACAATAGAGGGTTATTTATTTAGGAGTAGACTCACAGATAGCAATCCTCTGCTGGAACGGGGAACAGCAACGAGATCCCACGCCAGAAAAGAGGCCAAATGTGGCACTTTACATCAACATAAATAGTATAAGAGGCCACGTCAAATTAGACGGGTATCTTAAAGGGTACTGGCAGTGGGAATTCCTACTATATCTCCCCCTTTGTTTAAATAAGAGAGTTCTAAGCCTAAAACAAAATTATATACAATAAGAAC
>LOJH01005840.1:16916-33454 GCA_001685095.1 Ellobius talpinus | reverse complement strand
AGCATTTATTTAAAACATGATTGACAGAATACAGACAATTCTCCCGCACCACAAATGGTGCTACCTGAGGTAATCCAAACCTCGACAGAATAGATGAGTTTTCATACCAGTGGATTGAACTAAGTGAATCCATCTAACACTGTAAGCATACTCTACAACCCTGA
This sequence comes from Ellobius talpinus, assembly GCA_001685095.1. Taxonomy (NCBI): domain Eukaryota; kingdom Metazoa; phylum Chordata; class Mammalia; order Rodentia; family Cricetidae; genus Ellobius; species Ellobius talpinus. The sequence goes on along the minus strand of LOJH01005840.1, from coordinate 33,290 downwards.
GGCTACTGTACACAAGCAATTGATGTCTTAAGCTTAATATTACTCACAAAAAGTTTTAAGGAGTTCCTAGTACATGATTTTATTTCTACATGTTTATTAGCTCACGGAACATGCAAGCCTTATGTTTCGTTGTAAGTCAAAAGTTGTCATCCTTCGTATAAAGTATTATGAATGATATGGAGGAAATTTTGGCATCATAGTAATCTACTGGTGCTATTTGTAAGAGTATATCCATTGTGAAAAATCTCTTGGGCTTATCTTTTCTATGGAAATTTTTCTGTGTGTGCAAGACATTTGAAGAAAATCTTTAAAAGATCCCAAAATTTCTGCCAAAAGCCAAATCAATAGACGTCATAAATAAAACATAAGCGTATAAACTACAGTTTTAGGCTCCAATTAATCTACATGCCAGTTCAATTAGAAGTGTTAATTTGAGATTAGTAGATCAGTTATGAACTGTATATTGAAAATAAACATGTTGAAATATTTTTCAATATAATATTAGAATATGTGTTAATAAAGGTTTTAAGGTTAAAAATATACAATGTATTTATTTCTTACTACTTAATGCTTACCAAGGTTGTTATACTTCCCTTTTATATAAGATGAAATGTAAATTAAGCTAAAGTTAATTTATAATAACATAAACAGTTAATTTGATATCAAGACCATTTAAAATGCAAGAATCTTTATGTCCAAATCTAGCAAGCAAATGTATATATAAATTGTTATATAGTTGCTGATGTGTGATGTCAGGAATGGAGACTATGTGTGCACTTTTCTTGTCCTGTTTCAAATTATTGATTATTGTATGATTAATATTACTTTTTTCACTCACTCAGGTCTACCTGGGACAGTGATAACAATATTAGCCACTTGAATATTTTACTAATACACCTCTCTTATTCAGGAGTAAACTTAGAACATGCTAAACAACCTATAGGAGACAAAATTACTCAAATGGATAGAGAAAACATAGTTTATTAGTATTGTAGCTCAGGTATAATTGAATAACCTCTTTTGTAAGAGATTTTCTCTAACAAAGCTGGCAAAAATTAGGCTTGCCATGTTGATTTACTGATTTGTTAGATAGGCTCACTGAGATAATTAGAAGATAAATTTTGAATCATATTTGCAAATATAGCTATAGTGGTTAGTTTTGACTGTCGTCTTGGCACACGCTAGAATTAACTGGGAGGGGGCCCTCAATAAGGAACTGTCTGGATTGGCCATACATAGCATGCCAGTGGCGAAGTTTCTTAATTGGATTAACAGTGCTGGAAGACCCAGGCTGAATGTGGGCAGTCCCATTTCATGAGCTTGGCTTCAGACTAAGTGAAAATGAAGGATCCAGCTGGGCACTAGCATGAATGCACCCATTGCACTCCTCTGGATGCAGACTTAATGTGATCGGTTCCCTCAAGCTGCGACTTCCTGCTTGGTGGACTGTAACTTGGCATTCTCCCCGAAGTTGCTTTGTCAGAGTATTTTATCACAGTAACAGAGAGCCAAAGGCCATAGGCTACGAGCCTGAAAATTTTCTGTAACGGTCTTGTTTCTTGAATAATTTTTTTCTGTAGATATTATTATGTATATTAGTTACTCTTTTGGTTTCATACAAATGTTTTTATCACATTCACCTTTTCTCCAATTCTTTTCAGATCCATCCTTTCCCCTACCCACTCAACTTTGTGTAGGGTTCTCATTTTTGAAAATCCTATCAAGTCTAAAATATGCTGTTCACATATCCTTGCATGTGTAGTTCCCCACTGACATACAGTTGACTTACGAAGGACTACACTTTTAGAGAAAACTTTCTCTCTTCCAAGGAAGCTAACAATGCCAGTAGCAAACTCTGTGGCTGGAATGGGATTTCATGCCCAATATCTCCTGTCACAATGAGCATGTCTTAAAAAGAGCAGTAAATCCATGCTTAGATTTGGTCTGGCTTTGGATTGCATGGGCCTAGTACATACATACTGCTGTGAGTTAATATGTGTAGCTTTCCTGCTTTTTCAAGGAAACACAGTTTCCTTGTAGGCATTTGCTACCTTTGACTCTTAGACTTATTTTGGCATGCATTTGTCAACAATCTCAGTTTGGGGATGAGGAGCTGCAGTTTATGTTTCATTTAGGACTTTCATTTAGGTGTTTCTTCTGTCTCCTGTTCTCCTCACCTTGGCCAGTTGTGAGTCTCTGTATTAGTCACAGCCTACTGAAAATAGAAATTTTTCAGATAAAAATTGAGAGATTTATGGATCTATTAATATTACAATAACTCACTAGAGGTTAGCAGAATAATAATAGTAGGTACTCTTCTAGGTCCTATGACCTATCTAGCTCTAGGCTCCTGATCCAATAATGTTGCCAGCTTGGAACAGGTCTTAAATCTGATTGAAAGTGGTTGGTGACTCTCATGACTTCTTGTGCCACTATTGCACCAACAGGCATGTCTTGCCAAGTCAGTCATTGCTGTTGCTCACCTGATTTACATCTGGTTAAGATTGATGAATACGTTTCTTCTCTGATAGATTACATAACACCTTCCAATGTTATTAGAGGGAGTTAGTAGGAATTAAGCTTCCAGATCAGTATCAGCTTGATATTTACATGATACATTTTTCAAGTGTGTGGTGTTTCAGCAATAGGGTCTTACCATCAAGTTCTAGAGAGTAACTAAGAGCAATTGTAATAGCATTTAATTTGGGGAGTCCATAGGCCCACTTCCCAACAACTTCAAAAGATGCTACCCATTCCTTGCACTGTATTTTAGTTGTTATTCTTTGTTTTTGAGTAGAGGGATGTAAACTTTGATTATACATTTTAGGAAGTTTCTGTAAGAGTAAATTTTAATATTACTCCTTTGAAAGTTCTTTAATGGTATTTATCCCTTTCTATGCCTTTCTTTACCCTGCCTTCTTCTCCCTATTCCAACTAAACCCTTCTTGCTCTAACACTCTCTTTGAACCACAACCAACGAGTAGTTCAATATATTCAATGACTTCTCTTCTGTTTTCCAAAATGAGCCTCATCAAGACTCAATATTCATATAGAATCTATGAGTGAGTATGAAAACAAACTCATTCTTAGATAATATTTGATTTCATTGAATATATTTATTTATATTTATTATTCATTCATTTATTTATTTATAGCAACTGTTTATTTGCAGTTTTAGAGAAAATTTTTTTGCTTCAATATGATTCTTTAGATAACAGTTATCTGTTAAAAGTGTTAGAGGCAGGAATAGGACCGAACTAAGCCCCCTGAATATGGTGACAGTTCTGTGGCTTGGGCAATCTGTGGGGCCACTGGCAATTGGACCAGGCTATATCCCTAGAGCATGAATCGGTTTTTGGATCCCATCACCAATGGAGGGATTTCTTGCTCAGCCTCGATACAGGGGGAGGGAGGTTGGTCCTGTCTCAACTTGATAAGACAGACTTAGTTGACTCCCCATGGGTTTGTAAGATTCCACCAATATGTAAATATTCAACCACTCAATTTTCATCTTCTTTTATTTATTTATTTAGGACAGGCTCTTTCCACAGCTACCAGGCTGCCTTCGAACTTGTAGCAATCCTCCTGCTTCAGCTTCCTGGGTGTTGTGATTTTAGGAGTTCTACCACACCTGGAAAGTTGCATAATGTAAATGGATGAATTGTACACTATGTGAATTATGTCTCACTAAAGCTTGTATTAAAAGAATAATTATCCATCCACAACAACAAAAAAGGATTAGAGGAAGGAAACAAAGTTCAATTTTAAAGTCAGAAAAACATGGGTAATTTAGGTAAAGTATACATAACAGAAAACATTCTACTGCTTTTTAAATATTCCATAAATAATTAAAGCATACAAATGAAATGAAGCTGCATAAATTATTAAGTAGCACATATTGAAATAGGATTAAGAGCATAAATATTAAGAAAATGAAATGTCGAATATGTCAGGACTCCCTGTTACTAGGACATAGAATAACTAAATAGGGCATACCACTGTTGCTGGTATTTATAGACAAAGCAGGATCTACAACCTTAGAAAACCATTTAGAAGAATATGAGACCTAGTTTGGCTGTGATTTGTTATAACAATAAGTCCAAGTTAAGATTGGTCCAACAAAAACTAGTCTTTCCCCCAATCATGATTAAGTGGATATTCAGGTATGCGCAGAGACACTCTGATTTCCTAATTTGTCTTCTAAAAGATATATGTGATGTTTCTATTTCTTCTTTATTGCTTTTAGAATGCTTTGGATTATTATTCAGTGTCTCTCATAAACATAGCACTATTCAAACTGATTGTAACTCTTGTGCAAATTTTGGTTAATGTGTCTCTTTTAATAAAGGCATTGATCTCTTCACATTTTCAAGTTTTCAGAGAAGACCACAGGATCTTCTCTCTTCTCCCACCACTTATTTGTAAAATCTTCCGGTGACCTAGTGAGTACAGGGCTTTGTTAATGCCCCTGCTCCTTTCCTTACCCATAGCCACAGCACCCAGCTTCTCTCTTGGATCCTTAGTAAGAATAAACCAAGGTTTACTAATTGTTTTCAGTGTTCGAAAGTTTCAACTCTTTGATTTTTTTTTCTCTATTGCTTTGTTCTTTTCAAACTTTATTGTGACTATCCCATTTTTTTCTTTCTTCCCTGCTTCTTGCTTTAGGCTCAATTTGTTTTTCTTCCTCTAATATCTTGAGACTAAGTGTTGGCTATATGTTTTATATTTTTCTTTTTCAATAAATGAAGTTAAAGTGGGAAATTTCCCTCTGGACTGAGATCTTCAGCAAGGTGATGGAATACTTGCTTAGTATGACCTAGTGCTGGAATCTACCCGAAGCATCAAAGTTAATAAAAAAGTTATTTTTTTTCTTATAAATTCTGCTTTTTCTGTGAATGAAAATGGTAGCAGGAAAGAAAACAAAAAATGTGGCTCTGTGGATGGAAAGGGAAAAGTTTATTCCAAAGTACTAAGGCAAGAGGCAAGGGAAAGATTTCCAGATGGGAATGGGAGAAATGGGGCTTGTGAACAGGCATTGGGGGAGCCTAGAGGTGAGCATTGACCTTGACAAGTTAGTAGAGGTCACAGCCTTTTGTTAACTGAAGGGCCTAGTGTATCTCTTGCCAGAGCCAAGGAGAATGCAGCACTTTTTTTTTCTTTTTTAGCAGGTGTGAACTTTCTTCAATCCCCTGAGGGAATGGTAGCTTTTATCTAAATGGCTGACCTTGGGAACAGGAATTTCTTGGGGGTCCAGACTTTCTGCACTGAAGTAATGTGAACAAGTTGTCTTAAAATTTTTGTTTTGAAAATCATTGAAAATGTCTCTTGAGATGTCTTTCATTCATGTGTAATTTAGGAACATGTTGCTAACCCTTGCCCTGGTTATTTTCCATCTCCCACTATGTTCATGACATTGTAACCATATATGTAACCACCCATAACACATTCACACAAATCTTTTCTTCTTAAGACCTGGGGATTTACCTGTTTGAGTTTCCATTGTTATCAGATAAAATGGTCCTTGCCTGGAGCATGTCTGAAAGTCCAAGAAGCTTTATTTAATTTGGAGATTATATATTCAACCTGGTGTTCATAGTTGTTAATTTCCTTTCTCTTCTTTTCCTCCTTTTAATCTTTTTAAGGGTCTAAGTTTCTTTATCTAGATATCCTGATTCTCTGCTCTCTTGCACCAATCCAAAAATATTTCCAAAACATGTGCTTCTTTCTTAACCAGTCAGATTCCAGGAACTTTGTTTAGCAATCTTTTTAGTTCATCTGACCAATTAAGTAATATAATTTATGTTTTCTTCTGCTTTCTGTTTTGTAGAAAGCCCTTCGTTTTGTAAATTGTTAAAATATTTAAGTCAATTGCCTTTTTATTTTTTTTCAGTTTTCAAACATAAATTTTTAAGATAAAGAGGTATTGCTAAAATTCCTTCTCAGGGCAGGAGATATAGTCCACTTCTATCCCTTAGGCTAAGTCTTAGACTAAGATAAACCCAGGCAAGGTCTGCTAAAGTTCTCTCTGGAGAGTCAGTCCATTCATTGGGTTTCTTAACAAAGCTTAAGTGAGGGATTATGAATACTTTCCCAACAGAGTACGCTTGAAAAACCCTACCCAGCATGCAGCTGTACTTCTCCATAGCTACAAAGACAGAGCACCCTTCAATCCCCACCACCCACTTCCCCAAAGGCTGGACTTCTCCATTTTTATACTCTAGCCCCTCAGGCCATGTGCAATTAGGACAGAGTTGCATAAAACAGGTGAATGGGAGGAGCTTAAGCAGTCAAGGAACCCAGTTGAGATGATATTCTGCAGGAAGGAATAGCCCAATGCCACTAGATGGTAGTTAGACACTCAAAGGTGGACATCTATTTATAGTTCACACAAACCTTGACCACTTATAAATCACCCTGCATAAATATTGCATGGTACTGAAATTGTTAAACACTTTTAAGCTTACAATTGCTCTTAATAAGAAGGCTTAAATTTTTTTCTTACTTTATTTTTGGTAACTGAAAGGTATTAATGCCATAATATCTTCACACAAAAGGACTGCTTAGAAATAATACCTAAGAGAGTCATGTGAGTTCTCGGGTTGCCAGGACACTTATTTGTTGGTTCTTTTCTTTTCTGATTTTTGTTTTAATTCCTTAGAACATAATCCCTTACATAAAACATAGCATGCCTCTGCAGGTAATCTTACTAATTCTTTGTAAAAAGAAATGCAGATTTCCTGATTTTCTTACTTGATCTCATTGTTTCTGTGGCTTTGCCAAAGGTAAAAAGAACTTGAAGTCCCAATTTTTGTCTGATTTGTGTTGTATTTTTATTTAGTACTTTAAATAAGCTTCAATTTGAGCTTTTAGCTAGAATCTGGTACACACATGCTCTCACACACACACTCCACACACAGACATACAGTACATACACACTCTCTCTCTCTCTGTCTCTGTCTCTCTCACACACACAGCACATCACAGCAATACACCCCCACACTCCACCCCGCATAGAACATACACACCCCCCCTTACACACACTCCCTCTCTCTCTCTCTCTCCCCCCTAGGGTAACAGGGAAGGCTTTTTTTGCTAGCTGTTTTTTTCAAACTTAGCATCAAGCTAAGCTTTTTGATAACATGTCAAAAAAAATCTCTTTTCAATATTTTGAGTTGAGTTGAAATAATCACTCTAAATATGTATTAGCTGTTAGGAATAGAAGTGTAATCTATTTTTAAAGTACTTTAATCTCTTTGCACCAAAGTGATTTGAAGCCTTTCCTTTAAGTTACTAATAATGGGGGAAAATAAAGCAAGTTAACTAACAGTAATCTGAAATTCCCTACAAACTTTTCCAAGACCTGGGTCCTCTAAAAAGGGTGTTAAATCAGAGGAGAAATTGATGCTACCAATTACTGAGTAGTGCACTGGAAGAAAGTATTAGCAAATAGAATGACAGTGATTATTGAGTGTCTACCTGGCACTTTGCTATATTTTGTTCCATAAGTTGCTTTGAAATGGTTTACACCTATTCTCTGATTTCCATCTTATGTAAGACTAGAAGGCATTTGATTAATATTTTCACATTACTATCAAAGTTTTTAGATTTCTCTGAGAACAAAAGAGAGGTTAACTATTACTACTATTATGATAATGATGAAGAAGATAATGATGCTGAAACAAGATTTTATGTAGCCCAGGTTAATGTCAAATTTGCTATGTAGCTGAAAATAACCTTGAACTTCAGAGTCTGCATTTCCTGAGTATGGGGGCTGGTGATTTAACTGAGGGATTCATACATGCTAAACAAATACTCTGACAACTGACCAGATTCCCAATCCTCCTTAAAAAAAATTAAAAAGCAGAATATTGGTCAAACAAGAGAGATAACTACTATTATGTAATTGGTGTTCTGAAGTTATTTTCCAAACTTTTATTCATTTCAATTTTTAAAAATGCTTTAATATATTTACAAATGTGAGTATAGAAACCTTTGGTATTATTACAAATTCAAAGGTATTCTAGATTCTAACCCATGTAAATGTGTGATATCAGACACCATAAGGATGGTTTACTTTTCTGGTTTACCTTTAATAAACTAGACAGTGGAGCAAGAATAAAAGTTAGACTATGCTATGAAAAATGGAGCTTAACATTTTGAAAATTATTTAATCTATACAGGTATTGTAGTGAATTATTTTAATCCTAACATTCAGAGGCAGAAGCAGAGAGGTCTCTGTGAATTCGAGGCCATCCTGGGCTACATAGTAAATTCAAAAGAAGCCAGGGCTACATAATGAGTCTCTGTCCTCTTTTCCTCCCACAAAAGAAAAAAGAACAAAACAAAACTGAAAGTATTTTCGTTTTGCATCTTTCTGGTCATTCATTTGTTTCTATAAATGTTCCTTGCTTCTTATCAGCTTATCTTCTGTCTACAGCTTTCAAAAATTATAAAATTGTTCTATTAGATGACCATTTATTTTCCCTTCTCTTTTCTAAGGAAGTTATACTTCAGAGTCTCGCTATTTTTACCTTTTCATATAATTACCCCAATGATCAATACTGAATAATCTGAATAAAGATTTTCATCTTCTAATATCATCAGCGCCTTTCACATGTAATAGACTGCTTAAAGCTTCCATTCCAAATATTGTGGGGAGGCCAGTTTCTCCCATCACAGCATATTTGTCTGTATTTGTTCCTTACTTGGATTCCTGATCCAATTGCTGTTTTAATATCACCATTTCCTGGGGCTGGCGCTTTCCTCATATATTGTTTTACCATGTGTGAGGCCACTGGCAATATTTGTTTATTAGGTCGATGCTGATTCATGTCTGACACTTAAAACACATATTTCCTAAAAGTTCAATGATAATGAAGGAAGACATAGTGAAATGTAGCTTGGGAAACTATTTAAAATTCATTATAGCATTGGAAACCAAAATGGATGGTGAATGCGAATAAACTTTTCACACTCATGCAAACTGAGCTTTGCGAACTGCAGTCAGCCTTCCTCTTTCCTCAGCTGCGAGGTGCAGCTGACCATGGGCCTGCAAAGAAGGGAGGCTTCCTTATTCCGAAGCCACTACATTTTGATTCCTGTCAAGATTTAAGGAGGGAGCTGGGATTTCTCTTCGGCGAAACCAACATATTCATTCCAACTGAATAGCAAGGGTAGCTGTTGAGAAACTGGGAGATGAAATCTCAAGGAAAAAAAGGGCTGCAACCCAAGGAGACATATTTCTCTACCCATGGAGACATATTTCCAGTAGACAAAGCTGTTGGAAGTAGGATGAGAAGACAATGTCTCCATACAAAGTTCATATATGTAGTATATATGAAAACTAGTATCTCTTTTCTCCACATGCTCTTTTCCATATGGCCTGTACATAGCCATGCAGCTATATAAACAATACATATTTGTTTTATATACAGAGGTTTCTTTATTAGATACTGAATCATGAAATTTATTATTTCATATTATATATATGTATATCAAACGCATTGTATATATTATCATGAAGAATTTTAGAATGGTATTCTGCAGTAGATATAGTGTGAATAATCTAATTTTACATACATTAATTTAAAAATTGAAGTCACAATAGGATGATAACTTTCCAAAATCCTTCTCTGGTGGTGGTGGTGGAGTCAAAGCCCAGGACTCCAGCAAAACAGAAAAGAAATCTACTTCTTAACCACACCCTCTATCAAAAGGTAGGATTTTATCCTCATTGTGTCTCTGCTCAGGAAGTGCGACTGAACTACAGCTTGGTTTGGCCTTTAACTTGCAGAATTTTATGCAACATTTTACTATAAAGACTGTAAGATAGGTTCTAAAATGAAAAGGAAGAAATCTAGGGCTTTCTATTTAAGAAATTATCCCTCAGATTCATCCCAGCAGCAATAGCTGGTTGGAATTCATCAGAGGTCAATAGGAAATTATTCATGTGGCAAAGGGCTCTCATTAGGGCCTTCTGTCTGAGACTATGAAGGCCAGGGAGAGATATCAAACACCATACACCAGAAGTCTTGTTTCACTCCTAGTTCTCTGAGAGCTACATAATTAGTCTAGTGCCTTACAACTGTCTGAGAAATTCTCAGAAACTGAGGGTGGGTAAGAAGAAATAATAAGTGAAAGAGATAGAGAAGAAAAATTAATGATGTTTCATTGAAGAATATTGTTCTGGCCATGCAGAAACTGTGTTTCCTAGTGGAAACATGCAACGGGGATTCCAATCAAAATTATTATCTTAGTTTCTCAGGGAAAAATATTCATTAATTTCATTTAGTGTTAATTGGAATGTGCTATTTCTTTGTCTTTAACCAACATGTTTTCTATTTTGAGCTGAGTAACTTTTAGTTTTGTGACTATTTGTATTATGTCTCTATGCAAGTTTAAGGCTAAAAAGGGAAAATGTCTTGGCTCATGGATCTTAAGTGCCATGTTTTGACATAAAATAGTACAAAAATATCCTTGGGTTCTCAGCATGAAGTCATATGACACATGAAGTCACCTTAAGTAGTTTATTTTTACTATTTCAACTTTAGGCTAAATCATTTAAAGAGCTGTATTACAGTTTAAAGACACTGACTAAGTGAAAGGAAATATTGCATATTTGTATTAAAATACTTAATGTAGCTACTACATATCTGAGACTATTGGCTTGAACTATGACACCACAGACTAGAGAACATCTGTTGCTTTGAAAAGCACATAGATTGTACTGCTGAGAGCATCAAAAACCTCATGTGCTGGGGAAATATCAGGGGTGTCTCTTATACCACAGCATACAGAATTGCTGCAAAGACCAAATTCTATTATATAACAACACCTTACAACTACAGTAATGTGATACATATCACATGAAATAGCATAGTCAAAACTATCTCCCATAATTCTATGCTAAATTTGCTTTTTGAGAATTTTTTAAGTTTAGGAAGTCTTGAAAGTATAATACCCAAAATGAATTCTGGGCAAAACATTGCTGTTACCATAAGGAAGGAAAGCTGTTTTTCCAAAATAATTCTTAAGCATTTTTTTTGTATGCTAAACCAAAAATCCTCAACATTTTCATTCCCAGAACTGAGTTTCTGTATCTCATGTCATAGTCTATCAATTCTTTTTATTTTTAAATTTTCTATGGTGATATATATACTCATAAAACAATATGATTACCTGGATTACTTTTTATGAAAAATTTTGTGATGGTTATAGAAGCTATAGCATGTATTTAGTATAAAATGTTTTATATTTTTACTGTATGTTGTGGAATAAATATAAAAACTGCTCAGGATTATGAATACCAGCTTTTATCCCTCTTTTGTTAAAAGGGAGCAACTGTCTTCATTCATTCACATGTTATTGGAATTTAGTATGTTTATAAAGATACCTCTTTCCTTGAAAATATTTGAGATGACTGAATGTTTTCACAACATATTGCAGAGGTGTATTGACCCTTTAATGCTCTCTTTCTTTTGTCATGGAAATAGATTTTCAAGTAGGTTTATCTGCTGTGCTTTGCTTTTTATAGACTAATTTCAAGACGGTTTTGAACAAGCATCCTTAGGCTTCAAATAACAATACCAAACTTTACCATCTGTTTAAAATTTTTCTCCCAATAGGACTTTTAAAACCCTAGAGATTGGGAGTTTTAATATCCATTAACGAACATTTGATAAATCTGTTTAACTATTGGCTCAAAAAGCAAAGATGTTTTTTTAAATGAAGGTAGTAGAAACAATATCCAATTCCAATTTTCAGTTCTGAAAAAATATTTTACTCTGTTAATATTGGTAATATAAATCAATTAATTCACGAACAAATTTTGAAACACAAACATTATTTTATATTTCTGTAAAGAAGACAACTTGCAGCTCAATCTTATGAAAGCATTTTCTCAATTGAGGTTCCTTTGTTTCAGATAATTCATTTATGGGTCAATTTTACTTAAGATTAGTCAGCACAACTGATCCCATATCAGCTTGGCACACAAACATCACCATTAGCCACAACCTTCCCTGTCTTATTCATCCCCAATATCTCATGTTAAAACATAATAACTTTAAAAGTCCCACAGATTTCAAACACATCAACATTTCAGTCTCTTTAAAATATACAATCTCTTAAAATCCTAAAAGTTCAAAGTCTTTCAGCTGTGGGCTCCTGTAAAAATCAAAATTAAATTAAATACCTTCCTCCTTCAAGAGGGAAGAACCAGGGAGTAGTCATAAGCAAACCAAAGCAAAGCCAGACTCCAATTGTGTAAACACAATGTCCAATGTCAGAGATATGCTCACTGTCTTCTGGGTTCCTCCAAGGGGCTTGTTGGGTCATTTCCTCTGCCTCAGCAGCACAAACAGCTTGTCTTCTAAGCTCTAGCTGGCTCCAAGTCCATTGCTCCCGTTGCTCTTGGTGATGGTCCCACTGTACTGGCATCTCCAGAACTGCTGGGATCATCTGTTGTAATTAGGCTACACTTTACCAATAGCTTCTCACAAGCTCTCTCCATGGTGTCAAGCACCAACTGCTACTGACTCTGCCCTTTCACCAACAGTCTTTCCTGGCCTCTCATGGAGCCAAGCCTCAGCTGCTCTCCACAAGCCTTTTATTCTTTCGAAACCACCTGGGTGACCCTTACATTACCAAGTTTGACCACCAGCATGAGGCATAACCTTGGCCACCCCTGGAACACAGCTTCTTCGTGCTGACTCTCAGAAGACACATCCCAGAAGATTTCACCTCAACAGTGTTGGTCCCTTCATAATCACCACTAAATTCTTTGCTCCCACCAACTACCGTTGAATAGCCCAACAAAGCAAAGGTTTTGCTTTAGTAGTTCTGTTATCTTGTTAAACACAGTTGATTCTACCATTCAAGTTAACCAGAAGTACATAAGCTTAAATCAAAACAACAAATGTAATTTCTAGCCAAAAGTTCCAAAGTTCCGCAGTCCTCTCAAAAACATGGTCAGGTCTGTCACAGCAGTACATCACAAAATTAATACCTACTTGTCTTAGTTAGGGTTTCTGTTGCTGCAACTAAATATCATGATCAAAACAGAAGTTGCGGCGGAAGGGGTTTATTTGATTTATACTTTCATATTGCTGTTCATCATCAAGGAAATCATGGCAGGAACTCAAGCAGGGTAATAAGCTTAAGACAGGAGTTGTTGCAGAAGCCATGGACAGATGATTGATGCTTACTGGCTTGCTCCCCATGTCTTGCTAAACCTGCTTTCTTATAGAACCCAGGAATACCAGCCTAGGGATGGCACTGCCCACATCATTTTAATTATTATATAAACCATTGATGTGGGGAGATGGTTCAGTGGATAAGAGCAGAGGTTATTCTTCAACAGGATCCCCGTTGGATTCCCAACACCCACTTGGCAACTAACCACCATCTTCAACTCCAGGCCCACAGTATCTGTCACCGTCTTCTTGCCCCTGTGCGCACTGCATGCACAGACACACATGCAGGAAAAACACCCATACATATATAATAGAAATAAAATATCCAAAGAAGATGATATGTGGGACTGGAAATAATTTAGTAGTTAAGAGCACTTGCTGCTCTTGCAGAGGACCCTCTTTCATGGCAGCTGACAAACACCTCTAGCTCCAATTGTAGGGGTTTTGGGGTCCTTTTCTGACCCCCATAGGTATATATAGACATGTGGTGCACTTACACACAAGCACACAAATATATACACACATTAAAAAATAAAATAGGTGTGCATTGTCCCCCGGCAGCTATATTCTCCAAGGGAGTAAAGTGTTTTTGTGAAAGTTAATATACAGAAGCTAGGAATTAAGAAAGTAAACTTCCAATGTGCTACAAAATTGATTACTAATCACTTAAATGCATCTCAGTGAATGATACCCTCACATGCTTTTTACATGTTGGTATGCTCCCAAGGTGAAACCCTATACCTGTGGCTTACCAGAACAAAGAAACCTGGCAGTGTTCACAACACTCAAGACAACGTGACCTGGTTCTGTGATGCTGCCTTCACCAGCCAGGAACACGTACTGGAGAGTCACATAAGAGGGGATAATGGATTCACAGCAAGTGACAGGAAGCCAGAAGAGCAGGATTACCATCATCTGGATTCAGGGCTAGTTTCCAACCTAAAGAATACAGAGAAATGCAAGAAATTCATCTTTATGCTTCCTTATCCTAACCTATCTTTGGGAGAGACATGTAATGTAAAATACTCAGAGTTTCAATAAAATGAAGAAGGGATTTTTGCCTTAATAGTAATGATGGCAATACTAATTCCATTGATTCTAATTTGTATTTTAATTATCACTTTCTATGGTGGGTCCTCTCAGGTCTTGCTAGGGTAATCTTAGAAAAAAACTGTTTTTTTTTTCCTTGTTTTAAATTCTCGTTAAGGGAACCGTGGACAGGTGAGGGGATACTCATAGTTTAATCCATTCTTTTCTGGATTAGAAACACAATGGAAACATTGTGTGCATAACTGTGCTGTGTAAGCTTACAGTACATTCTCAATAGAAAAGCAGTAGGGAAGGGGAAAGCAATCCGGGAAGGTCAGCACCCAAAAGTTGGGCATTTGCCAGCAGACCGCATCCCTGAGTAGGCGTGCTCAGCATTCTGCATCCTTTCTCACTTCGTAAAGATTTTTTTTCTAACCACCCTAGCAAATAAACAAGCTAAGAATAAAGTAAACTAAAAACAGCGCTTGAGCAGTTCTAAGGGTGGCAAGTCTTTTGTCCTTCAGAAGTGACAGCTAGCCCTTCCCCTGCGCTGGGCTGGATGCCAGAATTGAGACATCGGGGACATTCTACTGTAGGTTTCGGCTTTGCTTTGTGAAGACCAGGCTCTTATTTTCGGATTAGAGCCCTGGCAAGTAAATAGTTGAGCAAAGCTCAACACGTCCTTTCCAGGGAGTGGACATCAATGTCTCTGGCAGCTCTAGGTGTCCACTGTAGCCCAGAAGGTCTGGTTTCACATGCCCCTGGGAGCAAAGCAGCACAGATCTTTGGAGGGTCAGGTGCTCCAAAGCACACCAGCGCCAGCCAGCAGGACTAGCTATTCTGGACTGCACAAGCCCCATCCCTTGCTGCTCAAACATTTCTCTAGAAGGTTTCTTGCAGCTCAAATATTCCTCTAGAAGGATCTTGAATTCCTCTCACACCGTTGCCTCATTTATAAGTCACGGTACTATGTTTGAATTTTGATGGCCAAAGTAAGGCCTTATGAACTTAATCTTGTCTAGTATTCTTCCTTTCTTAGACCTGACAACTAACTGCCTGCTTGTTTACTCACGGGGTGTAGCGATTTCAGGTGCTCACAAGGGACGAAAATTAGTTTGGGATAATCAAACAGAAAATAGTTTGGAAAGTCACAATTAATCAGTCCCTACTGTGACTTCGTATGATTCACATATCCAGGCACACTGCAAAATTTATTTGGTCCCTTAATTTTTTATTCGATAAATGGAAAATAATAAATCTCAGTCTCTCTAAAATAGAAATTCCATGGGAAATAGTGGAAAATTCAATTAAGGCTGATGAAAATTAGAAAGTTTTTGCACCTCGATAAGCTTCCCCACCAACGCATCAAACCAAATTAGACCAAACCAAACCAAATTAGAAAAAGCCCAGATTAAATGGATAAAATGCTCTCTAGCTCCCCAGAGAAGAGACTGGAAAACCACATGTCTTCTGAGGGGCAGTTTAAATACCCTGTGGGAGTGTTTTTGAGCATCTCTTGGGGAGGGGTCATTTGACAGGCTTTCTGAGATGCAGCAGTTTGGAAAGAGATGGGGGAGAGGGCTTGGGGTGGAACTTACAGCAGACCATCCAGACTCTTTGGGTATATGGATGCCAGGGATGAGGGGGTGAAGCTTCCCCCAGAATAAAAAATTTATCTGTATGTTTACACATTCTTATTTCAAAGGGAATCATCCGTTGAATAGATACAAAAGCATGAAAAACTGAGGATTGGTCTATGGCTGGATTAAGGATGACTCAAAATCAAACGGCATATACAGACTACATTAATATAGCAGTTCTGAATGTTTGAATAGAGTTCCTTCAGCAGTTAGAAATTGAGGCGGGGATAGAACCGAGCCCAAGGTTTACTGGACATGCTGCTTCTCTCATTTGTCAGCTTTTGATTGGTTCTTAATTTATCCTTCTGCTTTGTTTTTCTTATTATTTGTTTTCTTCTATTCTGCTCACAACTCCTGCAAGATTCTTTATTCATTCTAATTTTTTTTAAATTTATTTATTTATTCATTTATTCATTCATTCATTATGTATACAATACAATATTCTGTCTGTGTGTATACCTGCAGGCCAGAAGAGGGCACGAGACCTCATTACAGATGGTTGTGAGCCACCA
>LOJH01005840.1:0-16851 GCA_001685095.1 Ellobius talpinus | reverse complement strand
TTTGGAAGAGCAGGCAATGCTCTTAACCACTGAGCCATCTCTCCAGCCCTCATTCTAAAATTTTTTAATCCACATTGCTGGGATTATCACCTTTGCCCATTTGGTAAAAGTCTATCCCACAGACGCATTTATCATTGCTTACCAAGGTTTTATCCTCTCTTCAACATAAAGAGAAACATTAGCCTTTCTAATGCTGCTTTGAAGTATGACTATTGACGGTAAAAGCTGTTGGCAATGGTATTTCTCACTCAGAAGAGTTCTGAAATATGAACTGCACTATTACCATATGAAATTATCAGAAGTTCAGAGCCTTCCTCAGCATTTTCGGGGGCAGGCATGCTGTGACAATCTCCTCCTCTGACTGTCCACTTTGTGAATACGCATTAAGAAAAATCTCTCAATTTGGTTTTTCAGTCTTGTTGGTTTTGCATTTCTTTCTATTGCAACAAAAGAGCTGTTTACAGTATTACATTATAGATATATTGTATATGACTATAAATGTAAAAGAACAGAAATGTTTACATAAAGTTTAGGATCATAAAATAGAGATCAAGACACAAAACAATCCAACAAGCTAGTCTCTATTAAGTACATTAAAATAATATAGAAAAATAACAATACATCTTAATTTTTTCCTTACTGATATGATTATTACTATTTTCTTCTGTCAAGATTTAAGTAGACTATAAATTGCTAGAGTAAAAAAATGCTATGTTTATTGCTGTCTCTTACTAATGAGCACAAGTTCTGATGCATATTAAGAGACATATCAATAGTGTTGAAGAGATATAGTATACTATCTTGAGTAAAATTTTCAGAATAACAATTTTATGTTATATATAGTGTAATGCTATATTACTTGTCCCTTGTTGCTATTTCTCTGGCAGAAAGAGCCGGGGGTGGGGGGTAGAGCTGGATCCGCCAGACAGACTCTCCCTGGGGCTGACTGGGATGATGAATGTTGCAGGGATGGTGAGTGTAGCTACTCAGCCCTCCCAGTGCACCAGGAGAAACATACCCCCTGAGTCGGGAGTCTGTCAAAATAGGATCTCGTTTAATGGTATCAAGCAGGGACTTATATAGGGTTGTGATGGGGGTGAAGAAGCTTGCAATGGGCCAATATTCTGCCATGTTAGAAGTAGCTGGGCAGAGGCTACTTCTAACATGGCAGAGGGTCTAGGTCGGGTAGCCAGAGACAGGTATCCAAACTCTAGCTAGGCTTAAGATGTTACACTAGGCCTCATGTCAACTCAAATTAGGCTCGGGAAATTACACTGGGCCTCATGCCCAGGCCTCATGAGACCCAACACCTTGTCTTTATAAAAAAGCAACAACTCTCCCATTTATTGTCAGAAAATTAATTTGAGTTCAAAATCATATTTTTTGCTTGTTTTATTTCTATTTAAATATAATTTATCATAATACTATTTTCATACATTTATACAATGTATTATGATCGTATCTATCTCACAACTCCACTTCTGACTCCAAATCCTCTTGTAATACCACCAGTCCTCTCAACTTTATGTCCTCCAAAATTCTTATTTTGTAGTATATTCTAACTTATCCAATTACTGCTGCCTATATACACATGGGCAAGCTGATGTATAGTCAGCCTAACAATGGCCATCCCCGCCAAACAAAAATGACTCTCCCTCTTCCAGCCATCATCAACGGCCAATGACTCCTTTCTGGAGTAAGGCTTATTGAGTTCCTCTCCAAACCATGCTGGACTTTTGGCCAGTTTAGTCTTGTATAAATCTTTTGCATGTATCCACAACTACTAGGAATTGATGAGAACAATAGACATGTCATGACCAGAAGACAAAGTTTCACTTTTACATTCTTTCTAGCTTCTTTTATTAAGCTATAGCTGAGCTTTCAATTTCAAATGTTTGTAAAAATCAATATTGGAAACTTAATTTGGTTTAATAATCTCATTTTGTTTCTTTGTTGCTTAATGAACTGCTGAGTTTTTTGAGAAAGCGACTAGAAAGATGGAAAAGCTCTCTTTTAAGGTGGGAAAAGGTAGTGGAGAAACAGGTCCTTGACAATCAGAGGAAAGATCATGGCATCACCAAGCCAAGGTACTATCAGTGAGGGAAAAACTAGGTTTGGGAAAGTAATGAAGAATTAAGGTGTTACAAGAGAGAGGGCCCGCTTGTTTTTCCCAACTGCCTGGCTAGCTTATATCTGAAATAATCATATAGAAACTGAATTAATTAAAACACTGCTTGGCCATTAGTTATAACTTCTTATTGGCTAACCCTTACATACTAGTTTAACCCATTTCTATCAATCTGTGTATCACCACGAGGTCGTGACCTACCAGAAAAGTTTCAGTACATCTACCTCAGGCCTCAGATCCATGGCGTTTCTATGACTCTGCTTTCTTCTTCCCAGAATTCAGTTCTGTCTTCTATGCCTATTGTAAATAGGAGCGGCAGCTGTGTTCCGCCGCCCGGCCCCTGGCTAGCTTTACTCGAAATAATTACAAGGAAACTGTAATCATTTAAACACTGCCTGGCCCATTATATCTAGCCTCTTCTTGGCTATCTCTCACATCTTAATTAACCCATTTCTATTAAATCTCTGTATCACCACATGACTGTGGTTTACTGGGATGAGTCTAACCTACGTCCGTCTCAGAGAGGAGAGCCATGGTGTCTGCCACACTGCCTTCTACCCAGCATCCTGTTCTATCTCCTCCGCCTACCTAATTTTCTGCCCTATCAAAAAGCCAAGGCAGTTTCTTTATTTAACCAATGAAATCAACACAAAAGAGAAGATCCTCCTACATCATACACCTACCTAAGTTCTGCCATATCAGCTAGGCCAAGGCAGTTTCTTTATTCATTAACCAATGAAAGCAACACACAAACAAAAGGAACTTCTACACTGGGGCCAAACTGTTGCAGGAAGAGGGGGCCCTTTGCTTGTCCCGGCCACCTGGCTAGCTAACACCCAAAATATCACACAGAAACTGTATTCATTAAAAGACTGCTTGGCCCATTAGCTCTAGTTTTTTTATTGGCTAATTTTTACATCTTAATTTAACCCTTTCTGTTAATCTGTGTATTGTCACTTGACTGTGGCTTACCAGCAACATTCTAACCAGAGTCAGAATCAGGCAGAAGATCCATGGTGTCTCTCTGACTCTGCTTTCTTCTTCCAGAATTCAGTTCTGTCTTCTCTGCCTATCTGTCTTCTCTGCCCTATCAGCTAGGCAAGGCAGTTTCTTTATTCATTAACCAATGAAAGCAACACACAAACAAAAGGAACTCCTACACCATTAAGGTGGTAAGTCATGCCCTGAAAACTTCGAAGGTCACCCATGAATTTTGAAAGGGCTCTATGAAAACAATGATACAAATAGATATGAAATTGCAGAGAATTTCCCAAGAGTGTAGGAGAATAAAAAGGGAAGATAGTAAATCCAATTAACATGTATTTATTTTGCAAAACTTACAAAGATATTTATTTCCTGACATCTGCCTCAATTGGGTATTTTAAATTTCAATTTAATTATAATTAAGGAATTTGTGTTTGATTCACTGGGCCTTGGTAAAAAATAAATTGCCTTCTAGTGTCACACATTAAATAACTTGTATCTTGGGGTGTAACCCTATTGTTTTAACTTTTAATTTTAAAAATTATGTCCAAAGTTGTTACTATAAACACAGGAAAACCATATAAAGAGATCTTCAATTTTACTTAATAATTAATTTTTGTTCTCTTCTCTTTTGTGTATGCTACATTTATTCAAATTTGATGGAAGCTATTGATCCTAGAGTCTTGATCTGAATCTCAGCTCTGAAACTTATTAACAATCTCAGTAAAATTACCTCACTTTCGATACATTGAAAAAGGAGTTAATGTTAGCATCAACCTAACAGAGTTCTATGGAAGATTAATTATGAGATAAAACATGATATGTTTTTAGACTATTCCACTCCACATCTATACTGAGTAAGGTAACCCAGACCCAGAAAGACAAATATAATATCTATTCACTCAAAAGTGACTTTTAGACATAAAGCAAAGTAAAACCACCCTACACTCCACAACCTCAGAGAATCTAGACAACAAAGAGGAACCTAAGAGAGACATACATGGATCTACATAGGAAGGAGAAAAAGACAATATCTTCTGAGTAAAATAGTAGCATGGGGGACACAAGAGTGGGTAGAAGAGGAGGTGGGGGAAGGAAGGGGAGCAGAGAAATATGTATAGCCCAATAAAAACAAAATAAAACATTGAACAATATAATGATTTGTATCATATATATCATCTTCATCATCAAATTTTCTATATTATGATCTAAATAGTTATATGCATTTAAAGCAGCATTTATATATTTATGTATATAACAAATATAATTAAATAAAAATGCCCATGATTTATGCTTAGTAAGGATCAGACAGTGATTAAACACCACCTCAGAAATGTTCAATATTCAATAACTTTCATTGTTGCTCCTAGCTCATGGCTCCCAAATTCACAAGGTTAGCACAAAAGCTACTGCCCAATTATGAATTTTGGTTGACTTTTATATCCTCAGCCTGTGCATACAGAAGTATCCTCTTTCTCTTCCTTACTGCCTTCTCAGCTCTCATTTTCCAGCCTCAAATCACTCTAGAATATGGGTTTGTATCTCATACAGTGACCACTACCAAGTCAAGAAATTGGCTTTTTGACTTTCCTCATCCAGATCACAGTGATGACAAAGAATTATTCATTGTGCTATAGATGAGTACATCATAAATAAAATGATTTAGGAAATCAGTCTGGCCACTCAGTTATCTACTTTGCCCCATTTATTACATAAAGACCAATCCTGATAATTTATTTGCCTTTAGTTTAGTAATGACATCTCTGTATGCAAAAACTGAAACCTGAAACCTCTAAGCCAGGAGCTTTCTAGGTAAAACAGTGATTTAGGACATTTACCAGTTAAGGTTCAATTAGACAACTGATTTTATTATTTTGTTTAACATTTGATTTCACTTGGTACATTTCAGTTGGCTCAATATAGTCTTTAAACAAATTATTGTTGTATTGGAGTAGAGATGTGTCTTTAGCATATTTTGACATAAAAGAATATTATCAAGTATTCAACTTGAAACATCTTATTCTTGATATGCTTATGCATTTGTTAGTAAGATAAATTAAATTCACTTTGTTTTACAAGTACAGCAAATGATGATAGTTTACTTTTTTAATTTAGAAATGTGTTTTTTTAATGTGTGTTTTTTTACCTGAATGTTTGTGTACAGTGTATTGGTAGTGCACAAGAAGTCAGAAGTGGGTGTAACCTACCCTGACACTGAAGTAGCAGTTGGGAGCTAGAAATTTGACTTGTTCCTTTGGAAGAGCAGGCATTATACTTAACTGCTGAGCCATCACTTCAGCCTTATTTACATTTTATAAAACATAACAATGTTTTACTGCTGAAATAAGTAGTCAAGAAATACCACTGCACACTGGTTGCCAACCATACTCCATGTCATAATAGATAATGGTCCTCAGGTGTAAAGGGTTCGACTTGCTGTTTGTCAACTTTATGTAATTTCAGAAATCATATCTGTTCAGGCAGAAGTGTATTGTTTGTATTGGGGAAGCCCAAGCTTGTGTTATGTGGTAGGTGCTCTTTTCATCAGTGGGTGCAGGAACAACATGATACAGTTCCCAGGTAGCCATTTGATTAGCTTGTTACGTGGTGGCATTTTGTAGCTTCCATGTATTTTTCAATTACAGGATTTTCAGTTTAAAGTTAGCTTGTTTCACTTTTTCCCATTAGAAATCATTAAGTATCTGTAACTAAGAACTATTTGAAGATGCCAACCTGTCATGAATAATATAAAGTACATTCTTACAATGTTTAATACATGTCAGTAATTAAAAAAATCTAAATTCTTTTATTTTCTCTCTGAGACATTGTTTCTCCATGTAGCATTGGCTCTCGTGAAACTCACTCTGAATACCAGATTTATAGAGATCCACCTGCCTCTGCCTCCTGAGTGCTGGGACTAAGGGCACATACCACCACTGCCCAAAAATCTAAGTCTTTTGGTTTTTGATTTTTAAATTTATTTTAATATAGATTCATACTACTGTGTTAGCCCAGGTAGTTCTTGAATGCCTGTCTTACATTCTTGAGTGATGGAATTACAGTTATGCAACTTT
Organism: Ellobius talpinus; assembly: GCA_001685095.1. Classification (NCBI taxonomy): domain Eukaryota; kingdom Metazoa; phylum Chordata; class Mammalia; order Rodentia; family Cricetidae; genus Ellobius; species Ellobius talpinus. The sequence continues at coordinate 10,665 of LOJH01005840.1, read as the reverse complement.
GTGTCTGGTCAATCTTTACGAGTTATTCTGTTGTTCTAATAATTACTGTGCTTGTTACTGTTTTGAACTGTTGTTTTACCTGAACATTCTAAGAATCATTGACAGATTTAGGCTTTAGAAATGTAATAGAAACAGGTTCTAAATTTGGTGCAGAATAAGCATTTTGTTGACTCTAATTAAAAATGCAACTTAAGGATATCAACAATTTATAAAAATAGCTTTCCTGTAGTAGGTGTTTTATTTGTAAGTGGCAAAATAATTTTTCAAGGAATAATAATTGTCTTGTTGTAACATGCATGCTGGCTTGTGGGATTTCTGTCCTGCCCTGTTCCCACAGCCGGCAAGTCCCAAAGAAAATCACACAGAGAGTCTACATTAGGTTATAAACTGATTGGTCCATTAGCTCAGTCTTTTTATTAGCTCTTGTAGCTTATATTAACCCATTACTTTTATCTATGTTAGCCACATGGCTCAGTACCTTTCACAGCGGGGTAGGTCACATGTTGCTTCTTCGGTGGCCTGGGCTGGACTTCGGGAAAAGCTTCCTTCTTCCCAGAATACTCCTGTTCTCATTGCCTGCCTCTACTTCTTGTCTGCCTATACTTTCAAAACATGATTGACAAAATACAGACAATTCTCCTGCGCCATCTTGTCTTGATACAACAAAAATGTGATTGGTATCTGCTTAGTTTTTTTAAATATGAAGTTTTTTAAATGAAGTAAGGTCACAAAGGCTTCCAAAAATATAATATGTTTCAGTGTTTCTTTACTAAATCTTGGAAACGGTTTACAATATGGATAACATTCACATGTGTTTGATGTTGTTTATTAGCAGACTATAATAAATATTCTTCCACTGTCTAATAACTCAAGACAATTATACTGTGTAACCAAATTTGTTAAAGAAAACTTAAGGCATAAAAGGTATAGAGTTGATGCAGGAATTGATAAACCAAAACTCTCTACCTGTCTTATGTAAATATACTTACTGTATGTTGAGAAAATAATTTTAGACTGGGTTATGGAGAAAAAAATCTTATTTATGAATAATATGTCATTACTTTTACAAAAACAATTCACTTAATGAGTCAGAAAACATAAATTGTTTTAAACACTAGTCTCTCATTACCTGAGGTTTCTCTATTATCTTTCTCTAAATATCTCAAGGGGGTGTAAATCAGTGACACTGACAACACTTTTGAGACTTGAGAAAGGAATCTGAACTATTAAATGCCACCCGTGGTCATGCCCATACCTGTGTGAGCACTTGATCCTCAACAAATCACCTTTGAATAAGCTTCCTTCTTCTCTTTACAAATGAGAGCCTGAAAGGTAAAGAGGTTGCAGAGAATGTACAGGGCTGGCTTGCAAAGCTATCATTTGAACTCTGCTGTACCTGAATTCCTATCATCTAACCAGAGCATAGAGAATGGTTGAAAGCCTCCTAAGTGAGGAAAATAATCTAACCAATTGTTCCCCAAGCCTGTTGACATAGCCAAATGTATTTGCAATCATTTTACTTCAAAGTACTTTAGTGGTTTAGCCATAGCACAGCTTACTTGAATTCTCATGCAAGCTCTGCAATTTTTGCCCATCTGTTTTCTCATCTGTAAGATGAGGATAATACACTATACAGACTCAAAGATGCTAAAAATACTAAGAACTGTGATAGTCATATAGTAGTACTTAGTTAATGATTTCTATTATTATGAATTAAATCTAATTGGCTATTATAGTTGTGTTTTTATGTACATGATGTACTTCATATTTAACCATGATTATATTATTATAAATGTATATTATTTAATCATATGTAAACATAATATCATGTTACATATTTTGTCATGAGTCTTTGTGAAATGATATCGCACATGAAGCATAAAATGAGATATTATTAAAATAAAACCTGAGGACAGTACCTAGTATCTTGTATGAATGTTTTAGGAAGATAGTAGGATACACATCAATATATTAATTCTTTTAAGGAAGTAGAGAAAAGACTTCCTCGATTACAATTATATAATGTGCTAGTAATACACATTCTTATATAACAGAGTACCTTAAATATTGCTTTTGATAATCATAATCAGTATTAGAATTGAGTCTAATGAGCTCTCTTGGTTCCTGTACTTCCTGAATTGTGCATATGGGCATGCATAGTGTAAGACACGTTTATTAGTAAGAAACTCAGGGAGTTCTATTGAGCCATGAGAGACTTGCTTGGATTTGTTCTAACTTGGCATTCTCAATCTTACTCAGCAAAGAGTATATTTTACTTGCCTTTCCTGTAAACTGTCCATAGATGGCTAGTCATTATCAGCTTCTAGTATTCATTTCTATACATTTACTATTCTTTGTTTTAGACATAATCAAAAGTCAACAAATGTCTTAACTACTCTATTACTAACTCCTAATTGCTGAACAGTCATCAGATAGATATACTTAAAACATAACAATTTATGATGGAAAGTGTGGATACTTTGAAATTACATAGTCCTGCAATAAAATCTTTATACTGCCATGCTTATGTATAGATATGCTGCCATGTACGTACAACCCCCCATCTCTAGACCCCACATATATGCATGAGTCAGAGATGAGTTTCTGTATTAACTGATACCCTATGGGTCCTCTAAGCCCCAGGATGTAGCTTGTTGACTATATATTTAGAAGACAGGTACAATAAGCTATTCTTTTTCTTTAATTAAAACTTTGAGAATCTTGAAAGAAATTGGGAAATGTTCTGACTTTTTCCATTTTTCACAGTGGCTTGAGGTGTATTTGTGGTGGTTCTTCCTTAAAGATCTGGTAGACTTTCTGATTTTAGTGAAATTGTGTTGAGTTCCTTCTGTTTAAGTTGATGTTGGCTGTGTCGTTGCTGTAAACTGTCTTTATCATGTTTAGGCATGTTCCTTGTATCCCTAATCTCTCTAGGACTTTTACCACAAATGGGTGTTGCATTTTGTCAAAAGCCTTTAATGTATCTATTGGGACAATTGAGTGTTTTTTGTCTTTCAGTTTGTTTTATTACATTTATCAATTCACATATGTTGAGCCATCCCTGAATCTCTGGGATGAAGTCTACTTGATCATCGTGGATCCTCTTTTTTATATATTCTTGGTTTATGTTTGCAAGTGTTTTATTGAGCATTTTTTGCATCTATGTTCATAAAGCAAATTGGTTTGCAATTTTCTCTATTGGATCTTTATTTGGTTTAGATAGCAGGGAAATTGTGATCTTGTGAAATGAACTTGGCAATGTTTCTACTGTTTCTATATTGTGGAATAATTAGAGAAATATTGGTGTCATTTTTTTCCTTGAAAATCTGGTAAAATTCTGCACTAAAACCATCTGACCCTTGGCTTTTTTTGTGTATATGGGGGCTTTGGGAGACTTTTGATGACCGCTTCTTTCTAGGGCAGTGGTTATCAGCTTTCCTAAGGAGTGACAATTTATTATGGTTCCTTAAGTTGTGGTGACCCCAATCATAAAATTATTTTTGCTAGTTCTTCATAATTGCAATCTTGCTATTGTTATGAATTGCAATGTAGATACTTTTTAGAAATATAGGTTTGAGAGCAGAGCAGCAACCCACACGTTGAGAATCACTGTACCAGGGTTTACAAATCTGCTTAAGTTGCTTATATGATTTTTATTTAACTTTGGTATGTTTCAAGAAAATTATCCATTTCTTTAGATTTTCCAGTTTGGTGCAGTATAAGTTTTTCAGATATGTCCTTATGATTCTCTGAATTTATTCAGTATCTTTTAAATTTAATTTTCTTTTTAGTTTTGTTATTTTGGATATTCTCTGCTTTTTAGTTAATTTGGATAAGGGTTTGTTAATCTTATCGATTTTCCTCAAAGAACTAACTCTTTCTTTCATTAATTCTTTGTATTGGTTTTTGTTTATCTGTTTCTACTCTATTGATTTCCCCAGAGTTGGATTAGTTGTCATCTGTTCCTTTTGGGTATGAGTCCTTTTTGTCCCAGACCTTTCAGGCATGCTGCTAAGTTTCTAATATGAGATCACACCACATTTTTTTTTGTGTAGGCACTTAGTGCTCTGAACTTGCCTCTTAGAACAGCCTTCATTGTGTTCCATAATTTTCTATACAATGTATATTGATTTTCCTTCAATTCTAGAAAGTCTTTAATTTCTTTCTTCATTTCTGTTTTGACCAATTTTTCATTCAATAATGAGTTGTTCAGTTTCCACAAGTTTGTAAGCATTCTGTTGTTTTGTTGTTGTTGTTAGCATTCAATTTTAATTCATTGTGGTCACATAGTACCCAGTGTATTGTTTCAATTTTCTTGTATCTGTTATGACTTGACCTATTATGTGGTCAGTTATGGAGAATGTTCCATGAGGTGCTAATAAAGTATATTCTTTTGTGTCTGGGTGAGATGTTCTATAAATATCCATTGATCCATTTGGCTTATAATGTCAGTTCTCCCTAGCATTTTCTTGTTTGATTTTTGTTTGGGTGACCTGTCTATTGGTAACCATGAATTATTCAAGTCTACTACTATCAGTTTGTAGGGATCAATAGGCGATTCATGCTGTAGTAATGACTTTTTATGAACTTGGATGCCCTTATCATTTTAGAATATAATAGTCATAGGTTCTCTATTAGGACTTATGACCTGTCTAATCATACTTTTGGAAAAGTAATGTGCCAGCTATGTGTCTCATCTTGTAGAGAGGGCAATAAATTTATTCAGAAATCAGTTTGTTTCTCCACAATGTCTAAGCCAGCACTGTATTAGTGGCATGTCTTTTTTCAGTCTAGTCACTTATTTTTCTCGCAGTGTTTAGGCTGAATAGGCTGTTGTTTCTTTTTCTCCTCTCCTCAAGAAGCATGTATAGCTTACTCAAAAGCTATTAAAACTAGCCATATAATGATGAAGCTTCTAGCCCTGTACCAGATTGATTTCTCCATGTCCTATGATTCCAGTATGTGTTATCTTCTTCAGCAATAGGGCTTTGTCATGTTCTGGAGGGTCACCCCGAGGATTATCAATAGCTTGTAATATCTGGAGTCTATGGAATGTCACTGGTCAACAACTCCAAAATCACTAAACCATTCATTCCTAGCACTGGAATTTTTATTTTTTATCCTCTGGGTAAGGGTATTGGTACCTCACTATAAAATAACTACATTTAAATATTTTAAGATATGTATATAAATGATTTTAGGAAGCTTCTACTGTTAAGTTTCCATATGACTTTTCAAAGACATTCTTTAGCGTTATTTGTCCCTCCCATTTTCTCTAGTACTCTGTCTTCTCCAATTCCATTTTAACCATTTCTATATGTAGAAGAAACTGTCAATCTTCTCAGTCTTCTCAAATTACCAAATATTGGTGTCATAGATTCTTTGAATTTTTGTTTGTATTTTTTAATATTTCATTCATTTCAGCCATGATTTTGATTATCTTGGAGGGGTATTGAATGATCTTTTTTTTCTAAGTCATTCAAGTTCATACCATTATTAATTTGATATCTCTCACATTGTTTAGATCACTTGTACTGATGGCAGTGAGGTATTAAAACAGTTACTATCACTGTGTTATGAGTTGATCTATAGTTTTAAGTCTAATAGTGTTTCTTTTATGAAATTAAGTGTTCGTCTCAGGACTAGTGGGATGTCTTTATCAAACAGCTCACCTCAAAGTGTACGAATCTATATGGAAGAGGAGGAGGAAATATTGTAAGAGCCAGAGGTGGTGGATTACTCCAAGGAAACAGTCTTACAAATACAACAGGAGTGACATGCTTATGAGCTCACAGAGACAATGACAGCATGCCTGGGTTCAAACCAGACAAGCTTTCAATGCTGAAAAAGGAAAACTGACTCAAAGTCTCACCCTTATCCAAGAAATTATTTATATTTGATACCTGCTATGAAAGAAAAATCAATTTTCTCAAATGGAAGATCACTGGGAATGTTAACCATACTGCCCAACACAAAACAGACTCCATCTGGTTTTGAGTGCTTTTGATTTGTTTGGTATCTTTGTCTTATTGTTTGTTGTTGTTGTTATTATTTGCTTTAATTTTCACTTTTTTGGGCGGTTGTTAATAAAGGAAAAAAAACATGAAGCTTGACAAGCAGGAAGTTGGGTAGGGTCTTGGAAGAATTGAGGAAGGATAATATGATCAAAATATATTGTATGAAAATATTTAAATAAATAAAAATTAAGTAGTTTATAATTGACAATGTAGTGAATAATGTCTAAAATCAAAAAAAAGAATGAACTTGGATGCTCATGTCTTTGATGGACATACATCTAGAATTGCAACATCTTCTTGTTGGCTTTTTCCTTTAATTGTTAGAAAGTATATATTGCATCCCATGGCTTCTGCTCTCAATGATAGGCAAGGGAAATGAATATCATGCACACTGAAGTATTAAATATTGATACAATGTGTGATGCCTGCCACATAACAGCTGTAGACCGATGATATTGAAATTCAGGCTACAGGATGGAGGGAGGAATAAATCATGTCTTCCTTAGCATTTGTGAAATTAAATGCTAAAAACAGCTTTGCATTTTATGTAGGACAACTGTTGTGGGATGTTTATTGGTGACTTGAGTATGCTGCTGAATGCCATGAAGAGCTCTTGCAAGCTGATGGATTGTGCAATTGTTGTAAAACCGGGATGGAGTTTAGCAGTGTTCTGCAGGGTTCATTAAAACTAATAGTGCACAAGGAGCAAAGAAACTTTTCATACTAGAAATATGTGTACTCTTTGAATTTTTTAGTGTTTTGATCTTCCTGAAGCTATGAACTATCAAATGTCTATCTAAATAGACTACATATTGCACCAACAATAAAACTTTCTTGAAAAAACACAGAAAATGTTGTCTAGCTGTTTCTAGTACATTCAGGACTTGGGCACTTGTGTTTCCCACTTAGTGCAGAACAGATCACAATTGAAGATTTCTTGCTGAATAATAGCAACCCTGCAAATATGTGCACACATTGGAATAGTTTGGGTATGCTTTGCTTCTCTCAAAAGTCAATGCATTACAGGCTTAGTCCCCACTGTAGTGAGCAATGTGTGTGTGTGTATTATTATTGTTATTGTTGAAACTTGAACAGTAGAACTTAAAAAAAGTAATAAGTTCTTGATGAAACAATCTTTAAAAGTGATTATGCATTTTGGAAGTGGGTTAGATCTTGAAGGACTGAATTACCTAACAAAGGAGGTTTTACCGAATGACCTTATGTTTGGTCTTTCTGTGCTTGCTCCTGGAGGCTCTGCACTACTCACATTATGTGATGGCTTTTACACTGTAGTGAGAAAGCCTAGGAGCTTGGAGTTTAAAACTTCTGAACTTTTGGACACAATGAACATTTTCCTTTATTGTCAGCCTTGCATATTTTTTAGAACAACATTAAATGGAGGTTTTATATACACACATTTATACATACATATACACATATGCATATGTACATATGGGGTAATTGTGATACATACATACATTAAAATGGTATTTAAAAACATATTTATCTCAGGAGAAAGGATTGGTTATTCACTCTGTCTTTTGAAAAAAGTCCAGTAATTTAGTCAGAAGTTCAGATATTGTCATTGAGGACAAATTGAAGGATGAGAAAAGTACCCAATCTGTTATCTGTTTTCTTTTTAGATAAGAATTTCTAGGTTACAAAAGGTTCTATTTGGACTGTAAGAGCACACTTCAGCATACATTTTCATTCACAAAAGAACTCGCTCTCTAAGACATAAACAATAATATCAAAATGTTCATGGTAAACCTGAGAAACTTGAATCTTAATCTTCCTCATCATTTTGTTTTGCATCATGCAGTATGGTCAGTTTTGTGGAGGCTCTCTCCTACCATCTGCATCTAAGCATCTAAGACCTAGGGCAGAGATCTGAAGTCACTCTTCAACAATCTAGAGGACATAACAGGCTTCCAGCTTTCTGCAAAGTTCATTCTCTCCTCCTTCTTTCTTCCTCCCTTCCTTCTCCTCTGCTTCTCCTTCCATCCATCTAGATTCCTCTATCTCCTGTCTCCTCCTTTCAGCCTTTCCACTCCCTCTCTCTTTCTCTTTTTCTTTCCCCTTACTTCTTTTTTCTTCTCTTCCCATCCCTCCCTCTCCTCCTATACCAGTTCCCTATCTCACTGTCTCCCTGTCTTCTCTCCACCTTTCTCTTTGGATTATTTTATTATCGAATTACTCATAGATGGTTGTCATATGCATTTTCCAGTGGATATGTAAGGACAGGATTTCTAAAGCATCAAACTATTATTATAATGAATGAAACAATATTTTATTCATTTGTCAGATAAGCTATATCCTTGTTATATTGCCATCAGCATAACATCAAGACTTTACCAAACACAGTAAGTGCCTTACTATTGGGTAATTTAACCAAAGAATGAATGATCTACTTGTAGGACTGTTCTTCTTTCTCCATAATAACACCCACTTATTTCTTTTTCTTTAATCTAGAATCAATCTGTGAAAGAGAACATGCAATTTCTTTCTTGCATTTAGCTTCTTTTTAACTCATCTGATAATATCAAGTTCTAGGCATTTCTCTACAGAAAAGTTAGATTTTCACCTACGTATGTTTCTACTATATTTTAGAAAATTCAGAATTGCTAAAGGAAGACATTGTTTTCTAATATTTTGGGGACATACAAAATAGAAACTATTTTATATGTAAAATACGTAAAATTTATATAGAAATTTTAGAGTTGTGTAAACTTTTTATTGTATACATGCATTGATATTCACAAGTGATTGTATTTTAAAATGGCATCTTTGGGCTGGAATGCCATCATTACATTGTTTTTCTCTTAATCAGTGCTTATGAAATTATAGTTTTCCCATTGTATAGAATCATGTCAAACAACAGCTTACTGTTTCGTTTTTGTTTTACTACTTAGTCTGTTGAATTTTTTTCATTGTTCTGCCATCAACACTTCAAAAAGATGTTTGCTACATACATCTCTGAGATTTGTTGTGAGAGGTGTTCAAATCCCAGAGTATTTAGTAGAGAATGAAAGAAATTTAAGAAAGTGTATTTTAAACGATTAAGTGCATTCTCTTATCCATTTGTCATTATTCATTCATCCATTTCTGTGTATTGAATACTTGTTATATTCTTGAATAGTGGGTAGTGTAATAGTTATCACAGTGCTTACAGGACAGAAGCAAGTATCAACTATATATGTGAAGTGTAACCTTTCAAAAATGGTACCTCAAAAGCATGATCTAATGAGTACTAAAGGATACCTTTGCTGTAAGCCAGGGAAACTTTTCTTGGTGATAATATTCTAGTTTAGGTATAAGATATGAGCAATGCTGGAGACCCATGGTTGCTAGAGAAAAGTATTTTAGGAAGAAATAACATTAAACCTATAAGAAATTAGGTGATTATATAAAGGAATTTTGTCAGGGAGTGGCTTGCTAGAGACGTAGATTTCTACAAATTGTATTTTCCCCAAAAGGATGTTGAACTTTTCCTAAGAACACTGGCAAGCAAGTAGCCAACTGTCAATAGGTTCTAGTACTTTTATTAGTGGATTGTGGGAAACTCCATGAAAATGCAGTATTAATGAATTTGAAAGACAATATTGTGGTTTGAAAGTGCTTAAGGACCAAGATTAAATTAGGAAGAGGATACTACCTAAGATTAAGGTCATTTCTTTTTTCTTTTATTTCTGGGCTTATTATTCTTTTACATACTTTATATGTATGCATTTTCATTAATTATTTCTTTTATTGAAATAGATTTTTTCCTACAATATATTCTGGTAAAGGTAATTTCTTAAGGGCAAAAACTAATGTGTTTCCAGTTGTGGCCTTAGACTGAAGTCTTCTAAGGCACAGAAGACTATTCTGTGAATATTCATCTCTTTCATTACTTAAGAAAAAACTAAAATCAAAATTCATCTCAAAAGGGAGTTATTCAGTGCAAGCCTTCTGGGGACCTTTGGGAGATGATGCCTAATGAATAGTAAAGGAAGGTTTTCTCAAGTGGCAATATGGTAATACATTGTATGTGATCCGAAGCAAATTTCTACTTCTGAGCTTTTTTCATATTCAATTTGAAAAGTCTAGAATTACTTGTTCTTTTTTTTAATCCCACCTACCCATTGCTGGTTAATGCTAGTTCCTTTGTTAAAAAACCTGTACTTTAATCAAGTCACATTAAACAGAACCCTCTAAGAGACTGTAAAAATTCCCTGAAGAGTTCTCAAATGGGTTATCCAATACCAAGTGGTCAGTCCTGAAATCATATGCATACAACACTATATGTACTGAGAAGGTTGTTATATATTTATGATAATAAATATACAATAATTAAATAAATAGATACTATAAATTTGAGAGAGAAGTAGAGAAAGTGAGGGAGAGAGCAAGGGGTGCATTGGAAGGGCTGGAGGGAAGAAAAGGAAGGGAGAAAATGATGTAAATATATTTTAATTTAAAAAAACTTAAAAAAATTAAAAGTCAGGAGTAGGTGAGATATTCTTCCAGTAGGCTCATGCATTTTCTTTCTTTTTTTAACTTTTTTTATTAAAAATTTCCACCTCCTCCCCTCCTCCCATTCCGCTCCCCCTCTCCTTCCCTCTCCAGTCCAAAGAGCAGTCAGGGTTTCCTGCCCTGTGGGAAGTCC